>VZTL01050524.1:0-38841 GCA_013400535.1 Scopus umbretta | reverse complement strand
TAACTTTATCCCAGCCTAAACCAAGAGACGCTAGTAAAGGCGTACCTATTTCACTACAAATTTTATGATGCTATGCACTCCTCACCTTCTTCTGCTGATTTCATGTAAGCTATCTATTCTTAAAAGTCTCATTAAAATAACTTACATAAAATGAAACAACAAACTGGTTTATAGAATGTATTTGACTATACAAAAGCAATTAAAATTATTATATTGTTAACATTAATTCACGTAGGAATTACAGGACTGCAAAGGAATAAACAAATATGTGGTACACTATTATAGTTTCAATTATTAAAAAGCATTCACAAAAAAGTAAAGTAACTTCAAAACACCACAACTGTTGTAACTAGACACTAGATCAGACTAAGCAGAATATTTTATTTACAGTTCCCACCATCAGTAGAAGGCTTCAACTTTTCCTGATACTCCAACACCTTAAAATGATTTTTTTATAGCCAAAACAGAAGGACAAATATGTGATCCAGAAGAATGTCACAATATCTCAGTGGAATATTTCTTGCATGTATAAGATAGGATTCACCTAAACATACAAACTTTTATATCAATCTCAGCTGCCACGACATTCTTTGCAATAAGTTCAGAGAAGGCACTTCTAAGACTTTATTTAGTTCCTAATGCATTGCCTAAAATTGATCAGATTAACTTTATCTACAAGTTCTATGTGGAGAGGATACATCACATATAGATAAGACATCCAAGTTGCAGATGTTCCCAGTCTTCTTAATGAGCTGAGCTCCCAATTAGACTTCCCCTCCCAAGGCCTCAAGAGATGATATTGTTGCCTCATGAAGTATTCCAACTTCATATCCAAGTGATACTTGCGTCACTTATTCAAGCTTCTGGTCAACAGAACCTGATTCTTATGGGTGACTTCAACTACTCAGATATTTGCTGGAAGAACAATACTGCAGCTTGCATGTCATCCATCAGGTTCCTGGAATGTGTAGAGGACTGTTTCCTCATACATATGTTAGATGTGCCAACCAGGAATGAGGCACTGCTGGACTTGCTATTCACAAACCAAGAAAACATGCTTTGTAATATCTTGTTAGCAACAATCTTGGCTGCAGTGATCACAATATTGTGGAGTTCGGGATTCTGCTGAGCATGTTGAAGGTTAGTACCAAGACGAGGGTTCTATATTTTAGAAGAGCAAACTTCAGCTCTCTCAGAGCTCAGCTGGGAGGGATTCCATGGGATGCTTCCATGGAGGATAAAGGAGCTAGTGAGTGCTGGGAGTTCTTCAAGAATGCTCTTTTGGAAGCACAAAACCAGTTTATCCCCGATAAAGGAAAGGGAAGTAAGCGGAGCAAGAGGCCCCCTTGGCTCAAATAAGAGCACCTGGGTCTGCTCAAAACCAAAAGAGAAGCATACCAGAGATGGAGAAGCAGAAGATTATCCTTTGATAACTACAAGGGCATTGCCAGAGTGTGCAGAGATCCAGTTAGAAAAGCAAAAGCTCAGCTTGAATTGCAACTGGCCAGAGATGTCAAAAATCACAGGAAAGGGATATTCAGGTATGTAAACTACAAGCAGAAACAGAAAGAAAACATAGGCCTGCTGTTAAACAGGAGAGGTGAATCAGTCACCAACAATGCCGAAAAGGCAGAGGTTCTAACAACTTTCTTCACATCTGTCTTTACCAACTCTGTTGGGTCCCAGGCTTTGGGAACGAAAATCCAGATTGATTCAAACACAGACTCACCATCACCAAAGGAAGAATTAGTATGCTAATTATTACAGGATCTTGACCCCTACAAATTGATGGGCCGTGATGCCATCCACCTNAAGACGACCAACAGGATGCTGGGTTGCATCAAAAAGGGCATCACCAGCAGAGAGAAAGAAGTCATCAGCCCTCTCCACTCAGCGCTTGTCAGGCCACACCTGGAATACTGTGTACAGCTCTGGTCCCACTATACAAAAAAGATGTGGACAGGCTGGAGGGGGCCCAGAGAAGGGCCACCAAGATGATCAAAGGACTGGGAAGCCTGCCATATGAGGAAAGGCTGCGAGAACTGCGTCTCTTCAGCCTTGAGAAAAGGAGGCTTAGAGGTGATCTCATCACCATCTACCAGTACTTAAAGGGTAGTTACAAAGAAGATGGAGACTCCCTTTTTACAAGGAGTCACATGGACAGGACAAGGGGTAAGGGTCATAAGTTACCCTTGGGGAGATTCTGACTGGATGTGAGAGGAAATTTTTTCACAATGAGAACAGTCAACCATTAGAATAATCCCCCCAGGGAAGTGGTTGAGTCTGCCGCACTGGACACTTCTACGACTCAGCTGGACAGGGTGCTGGGCCATCCTGTCTAGACTGAGCTCTGGCCTAGAAGGGTTGGAACAGATGATCCTTGGGGTCCCTTCCAACCTGTTATTCTATGATTCATAAATTCAAGCTTGTAGATACAGTTAGCATTAAAAAACATTCAAGTCAAAAAAATCTTTCCAAAAAGGAACACTTAAAAAAATAGGTTGATATTTTGCCATTTTGAGAATCATGTAGGGCAGTATAAGTGATCAGATCTTCTGTTAGGATTAAAAGACTTTGAGAATTTATTTTTCATTCCATTCTCATGCTTTGGTACTAAAATTTTGTGCAGGTAGTCTGTTACTTCCATTGTGAAATTATTTAACAACTAATTTCTGTTCAGTCTGAATGAAATTCAGTTTCAAAGACAAGAAATGTAATCTGTTTTCTTCAATTTAGTATCTAACTTAGGTCCTTTTCATAGATACAGAAAGGTGATCTAGTGTACTTATATCAGGTATGAGCCTTATCCACCAAGTATGGGAAATATCATGCAGTGTTATTAAATACTATGCAACGTTACTGGAACTTCAGGCTAAGATGTCCTCTTCTGAAGATAAAAAAGTATATTAGGTGAAACAAAGTGGCAATATCAGACAAAGCAAAGAAGACACCTTGTTTCCAGAAATGTCCTATTCACCAAGACATGTTGAATCCTTGCATAGTACTCTCCACTGTTCCTTTTCATTAATCTGAGAAAATATGTGGCTGAAAATGCAAGATTTCAGGAATAGCAGAGAAAAAGAAGAGCAAGCTGAAATTTAGGGTAAAAAAGGGCAGAAGTCAGATTTAAATCCACCTCGGCAGAGAATTACTGGTTACACTTCCCACAATGTTCAGTACAGGTTAGGATTTTACTTCTGAAGTGAGTACTTTGACCACTACACTATTATCCATCACAACAACCAGGTCAAAGTAAGTTAGTTATAGTCCTGACCTTGTCTAGCCTCTAAGGTTTCTCCAAGAGATTTAAGTCCTCAGGTCCTTATCTAAAACCTGCCTGTATTGGATCTCAGTGCAGCAGGTAGGTAAGGTGACATCCCCCTCACCCCCCAAATAATATTAGGTTTTGTGGTTGTTCTTTCTCAAAAGCTGTCTTGTTTACAGTCAGAAGAACAGCTGCTGTGAGTTCAAGCTTGCTCGGGGGTGGTGGTGGTTGGTTGTTATTTGTAGTTTCGTTTGGTCGGTTTATTTTTTAGCTTCTGTTTTTCCTATAACCTCTCAAGCTCCCAAGCACTGAAAATATACAAATAATATTCTATTTAGTGCTGCTTGTCCTTTAGAGACTTAGTCCTTCCTTTTCTGGCCCTTTCCTAACTCGAGCCTAGATAGACTCAAACCAGCCAAATATTCTAAATCAGAGAACAAGAGAATACTTCATTAAAGATTTTACGTTTCATGTTAACATGTTTCAATAAAATAATGGTAATACATATATGCTGTATATCTTTTTAATAGAGTGATCCTCCTGTGACATCTCAAAAGAGAGAAAATACCTTCCTACCTACTTTACAAAAAAAAAAAAAAAAATAGTGAAGGAAAGAAATAATCATTCAAATCAAATTTTCAGCAAGCCTTTCCAGGTTTAAAAGTAGATCTTTACAAAACACTCAGATGACTCGCTGGATGAATGAATCTGCTATAATTGCATCCTTGGGTTTAGAGGGTGTTTGTTTTTATTTTTTTCCTTTTTTCTAACAATGAATTTCCAGTGCGTTTTAAATGAACAGAGGTATTCATGGGATTGAAGTAGAAATGAAACATTTTGCTGGATCAGAGCCAACTGCTCAGCCCCTTACAGAATCAAGAGTCACATTAATTTATTTGACGATTGAGCCAGTCAGTTTGAAAAGAAAAACTTCATCTATATCTTTCTGCACAGATCATCTGATAATATGCTCTGACACAGCTGACTATGAAACAGCCTTGGAGAGGACAAGGGGACTAAAGTAATCCTACTGTTTCCATATTAATAAAATTTTCTTTTTCTCTATTTGCCACTCTGCTGGTTTACATTGAAATTTGCCTCTGTCAGGTCCATGAGGGCACCACCAGCCCTGACTGTCCCTGCCGAACCCCCTGGGGTTAGGTCCACGGCCATCACCCCAGGTCGCCCCCCGGGGCCGTCAGCCCCTGCCCCAGCGACTCTGCAGCAGGGCCGCTCTCCAGCTCCCCACAGCCCAGCCCTGACCGGCCATGGGCCAACCCAGCCAGGCCCACCCGTGGGCCCACGGCCCAGCCCGGCCTCGGCTCGTCCCCAGAGGGGTGCCCGATGTCCTGGGCTGGGGCTGCCCAGCTGCCCTCCGCTGCCCTGCGCCTGCCTGGGGCTGGGACGGGCCCTGGCTGTAGGGCTCTGCCCTGACCCACCACGGGGAGCCCCCAGTGTTCCTGGACCCTGTGGCCCCTAGGAAACATTTTCCATCAGTTGTCCTTAGGTATATTTTTGTATCTACAACACCAAACATTTCTTGGGCCACGCCAAGCCTGACAGCTACTTCCAATTCCTCTGCAGCACCAATCTTTCATTGATCTTGTTGATTTTTCCCCATGCAATTAACTTCTTATAGAGTTGTTGACCTTTTTCAGAATTTAAAAGAAATAAATCAAAATCTGAATGCAACCTTAAAAGTTCAGTATATTTTAGACCAATCATTATTATTTGAACAGGAGTTTTACTTTCAGTTGCTAACTTAAAATAGTTTTCTGTAATTATCTCACTACATTCTCTCCATTTTCTCCATTCTCTTTTTTTTGTAGTTTGTGCCCACCACAGCTGCAAGAGAAATATATAAGCCTATATAAATGTTGTCAGTAACTTTCACCAAGTTCTTTATGTCCTATAATCTTTTTCCCTGTCTCTCTTTTAAGAATTCTTAGCTCTTACAAAACCCAAACAAAATAAAGTCATCTCAAATGAAGAATTCTTTTGCAGCAACTAATAAATGCAGAAAGGAGGAAAAAAAATTTTTTTTTTCAAAAGGAAGGTGTTTGATTTCTTTTAAGTGAAGTGACTGAATTTAAGTGCTTATATAAGGAACATAGTCTTTCCTGTTTTCCTAGTACAGTCAGTGAGATTTGAGGGCTCTCCTAGAGGGTGATTCAACTGAATCAGGCTCCTGTTCTGGAATACTCCCTGAAGGAGCCTCATTCCCTTGCTGAGTGTGTATGGAACCTGCTGACACACAGCTTCTGCTTACTTCACACTCTCACTGTTTTCCAGTTAGCCCCTGGATATAAAGTTGCTGAAAGCCATAAAGGGGAATTTCAGTATGAATTGTGATGGTCCATCAGTCATGGTAGTAGTATAAATATGTTCATGGAAAGACCAAGATCTCTAATTTTATGGGGGTAGGACTATTTACACTTTAACCCTTTGGAAGCCATATCGAAAACAAATACTTTCCAGAGGAACCTTAGATATAGCCACAGAGAAAGCAAAATTTAAAAAGGCGTGTGCCGGAGCTTGTCTTTATGCTCAGCATCCATTTGAGGTCCCAGGATCCACCTATAAAGCATATGTCCTTTGTCCTGGCAGCGAGGTCTCCCTTTGATGCAGAACCCCATCCATCTAGTCTTGTTCCTGACCTCAGTTGTGAGACCTCAGGCCTCAACCATACTTCATTCAAACCCCTGGTCTCCTTTATTTTAAAAGTCAAGGTGCCATTAAGTATTTTTAGCACTGCAATTCTCTTTCAATTCAGTTAGATTAGTTCCTGCGGTTAGTTCCACCCAGTATAAGACCACTCCTTCCCTATTCTCAGCTAGCGTGCAGATCAGCTCATGTGGTTATCTGTGTGAACACAACATCTTGTATACACAACTGAGTACATTCTTCAGGGCAAGATGAAAGGATAAATGATATTTTCTAACTGAATTAATGGAAATTGTAAGAAACTTATATGTCATATCACTTTTTGTTATTAAGCCATAATACACTAATAAAACACAATCGGTATTCATAGCACTGAAGACTCTTAAATAACCCACTTTTCCCTTTGTGTTTATACAGCATGTGTTCTCACTGGTAAATATTTAGTGTAGTCTTTTCTGCTCTATTTGAAGGCTGGGATTAGATTTTAGGACATAATCTCCACTAAGTATTGATCAATAAACATTAGACAAGAATTTAATAAGACAATTCAACACATAAATTAAGTATATATTGATTGTGAAAAGGGCACTTCTTCAAGATATTCAAATGCAGTTCACTTTGATTTGATAACAAAGTAATTCATTAACAAAACCACATGTATTCAAATTCTTATTCATTCTTAAGGAGCCACTACTTTGAATAGCCAGAGGTTGGTATAGACACAACTGTATTTGTTTGCCTTCTAAAGCTATCACTGAAATCCATACTTCTTCACTGAAAATCTGACATAGTAAAACATAAATTGCAGAATTTGTTCCTTCAACTTTGTGTTAACATTTAAGTGGGAAAAAGCAAAATTCAGAAGAGAAAGTAGTTTATGGCAAAAAATACAGAACAACTCAGGATGTACTCAGAATGCATTTTAGAATGATTACAATGTGTTAGGACACTGACCTTTTGTACACCATGCAAGGACCAATATACAGAACGGTTTTTCATCAAAAAGACTACTTGTTAATATCAGTGGGGAATGTCATGATTCCCCCTGAAACAGGCACTGCTCTTCAGAAACAGGTAATTGTTTTTCTTCTATTTCTGTCAAGGTCTTTCATAAGATTTTTCTCTCCATAAGAAAATAAATGTATGTTATTTCAACCTATTCCACAATAATGATGATGGCATTTGTAAAAAGTTACATACCTATCTGTGTATGGAAGATAGGAAGAGAGATAAACAAGTGACATTTGAGCCCAACAAATTGGGTAGATGAGGATTAGAATCACTTAAGAAAACAAAATATCACTGCTGAGAAATATATATAAAAATACTACACCTGCTTTATTTTCCACATTCATACAAAAGTCTAGAACTTGCTTACGTGAAACCTAGATTTCCACTATCCCAAAGTAATTTTGAATATCCTTATCCAAAAGATTTTCAGAGGATTTCAAAACAGCTCATTTCAGGAAAATGATAACTACAATCTATAACACAATGCAATTAGAATATGAAAAATAAGCAAAGTTCTCAAGCATAATTGAGGACTAATACATGCATGACTTTAGAAAAGTTAGTATGGAAGTGTCTTGGTTTGGGCTGGGATAGAGTTAATTTTCTTCCTAGTAGCTGCTATAGTGCTGTGTTTTGGATTTAGTATGATAATAATATTGATGACACACTCATGTTTTAGTTGTTGCTCAATAGTGCTTACACTAGTCAAGGACTTTTCAGCTTCCCATGCTCTGCCAGGTGCACAAGAAAACTGGGAGGGGGCACAGGCAGGACAGCTGACCCAAACTGGCCACAGGGCTATTCCATACCCTATGGCGTCACGCTCAGTATAGAAACTGGGGGAGTTGGCCAGGGGGCAGAGATCGGGGACAGCCCGGGAATTGGTCAGTGGGTGGTGAGCAATTGCATTGTGCATCACTTGCTTTGTATATTATGATTGTTGTTATTATTATTATCCCCCATTTTATTATTATTATTATTATTATTATCATCATCATCATCATCATCATCATCATCATCATCATCATCATCATCATCCTCCCTTCCTTTTCTGTCCTATTAAACTGTCTTTATCTCAACCCACAAATTTTACTTTTTTTTTTTTCCCAATTATCTCCCCCATCCCACTTGGGGGTGGGGAGATTGAGCGAGCGGCTGTGTGGTGTTTAGCTGCCTGCCGGGTTGAACCACAACAGTCCTTTTTGGCGACCATGAAGGGACACGAAGGGTTCAAGATAATGACAGATCTGAACAGAGTGTGTTAAAACAAATTTGTGATAAGCATTCATTATATTAGTTTAATAGTTACTGGTCGCAATGTTGATTCATTTGCTCTCAGAATTGTTGTGCTTATTCTCGGAGCCCTGCTATATGACACTTGCCGTATGCACTCCCTGTGGTGCTGTTCATCACCTCTGGGAGCTGGATTAAAGTTATCACTTTGCTGTACTGTGTAACACTGGTTTATGGTATGATAAAATTATCAGTCACGAGATTGTACTCAGCACTGCCATCATTACCGTACTTTGGTAGCTTCGGGAGCCATTCTCAGGAACTATTAATGATTAGACTTTCTACCTCTTCTCCTTGGAGAAATTATCTACTGGGGAGACAGGGGGACACTTTCCCCCACTCCTTTACCATCTCTTTCTCCTTCAGGCTAGTTACAACAGCTTTTGAGAATTTTGAATATCCTTGAGATATTCAAACCAGCATCCTCCTACTGCTATAGCTCCTGAATGTGGTTAAGGTCTTGTTCAGTGTTAAACAACTGTTTAAGAATATCATCCAGAGATCTGCCCCTGCAATGGGCACTGGGGCCACTCCAACCCCCACGACAGACACTGCAGCTACTCAAACCCCTGCAACTGCAGCTACTCAAACCTCAGTGACAGGCCCTGCAGCTACTCCAACCGCAGTGACAGGCATTGTGATTATTCCAACCCCCATGACAGGCACTGTGGCTACTCAAACAAACCTCAGTGAAAGTCACTGGAGCTGAACCAGAAAACCAACTTGTGATGGTATCAGTTGCCCCCATACACAACAAGAAATTTTGGAAGCGAAAGTCAGCTAATGCAGAAGGAGAGGATGAAAACCCAGGGCCTTCACAAGGAGAGAAGGAGGAAGAAGTCATAAATGAGATGGAAACCACCTGATCCTTATCCTTGAGTGAGCTGAGAGATATGAGAAAATATTTCAGCTGTAATCCGGTCAAGCACATTGTCACCTGGCTGCTCTGATGCTGGGATAATGAGCCCAGTAGCCTGGAGTTAGAGGGTAAGGAAGCCACACAACTGGGATCCCTTTCTAGGGAAGGGGACGTTGACAATGTGATTGGAAAAGGAGCACAAACCCTTAGCCTCTGGAGACGACTACTGTCAGGTATAAAGGAAAGAAATCCCTTCAAGGAAGATGTTATTTATCGCCCAGGCAAGTGGGCCACCGTAGAGAGAGGTATCCAGTACTTGAAGGAATTAGCCATGCTGGAGGTCATTTATAGTGACCCAAACAATGAGCACTTATCCAAAGATCCAGATGAAGTCCAGTGCACACAAACCATGAGGTGGAAGTTGGTATGGAGCATACCAGCATCATATGCCAACTTGTTGGCCATAATGACCTGGAAAGATGAAGATGCGCCAACAGTGGACGAAGTGGCTAGCCGACTCTGAGAATCGGAACAAAGAAAGTATTTCTTCCTCCCTTGTCTCAGCTGTAGAGAAACTGTCCCAGGAGGTCCAGCAACTAAAAGACAATAGGTCCTACTCTCCACCTATATGGACCAATATCTCAACTATTAGGAGTCAGCGTTATCCTGCTCATGAGAGAATATAGGGGGTACACATCACAGGCCACCCTGTGGTTTTACCTGCGTGACCAAGGAGAGGACATGAGAAAGTGGGATGGAAAACCTACTTTGACCTAGAGGCATGGGTACGTGAGTTGCATGGGAAAACAATCACACCAGGGGGTTCTTCCAGGAAAATTGCTCCCCAGACAGAGTAGAAGGGCTGATCTTACTCCTGATCTTAATGAAGACACTTCTGACCAAGAACATGAACAAGAAGTGAGTAATGAGTACTATGAGCAGTATTACAGGGGCCCTGACTCTAGCCAGGTGGAAGAAAGGGACAACCAGGTTTACTGGACTCTGTGGATTTGATGGCCTAGCACATCAGACCCACAGGAGTATAAGGCTCTAGTGGACACAAGTGCACAGTGTACCCTAGTGCCATCAAGCTATACAGGGGCGGAACCCATCTGTATTTCTGGAGTGACAAGGGGATCCCAACAGCTAACAGTAGTGGACGCTGAAGTGAGCCTAAGAGGGAATAAATGGCAAAAGCACACCATCGTAACTGGCCCAGAGGCTCTGTTCATCCGTTCATAGACTACCTCAGAAGAAGGTACTTCAAGGACCCAAAAAGGTACCAGTGGGTTTTTGGTGTAGCTGCGTTAGAGACAGAGGAAATTAAACAGTTGTCCACCTTCCCACAATGGTGGTAGCGATCATAGAATCCTAGAGTGCTTTGGGTTGGAAGGGACTGTTAAAGATCATCTAGCCCAACTCCCCTGCAGTGAGAAGGGACATCTTTAATTAGATGAGGTTGCTCAGAGTCCAGTTCAGCCTGATCTTGAATGTTTCTAGGGATGGGGCCTCCACTACCTCTCTGGGCAACCTGTTCTGGGCAACACTGTACAGCATCTCTCCTGCCATGACGGACTGTTATGACAGATGGAGCTGAAAGTCATGGACTGAATGACCTCAGTGGACATTTTAGAGGGATGGCCCATAGACTAAGGGAACGATATCTGTGTGTATGTATCAAAAGAGAGCAAAAGTGGTGGTGATTAACTGGGATGTAGTGGAAAGAGCAGAACCTGGGTGTGACGTAGATAGTATAGAATAAGGGGTGGACACTGTCCTGGTTTCAGCTGGGATAAAGTTAATTTTCTTCCTAGTAGCTGCTATAGTGCTGTGTTTTTGATTTAGTATGAGAATAATGTCGACAACACACTCATGTTCAAGTTGTTGCTCAGTGGTGCTTACACTAGTCAAGGACTCGTCAGCTTCCCATGCTCTGCCAGGGGCACAAGAAGCTGGGAGGGGGCACAGCCAGGACAGCTGACCCAAACTGGCCCAAGGGCTATTCCATACCACCTGACGTCACGCTCAGTATAGAAACTGGGGGGAGTTGGTTGGGGGGGCAGAAATTGCTGCTTGGGGACTGGCTGGGTCTTAGCTAGCGGGTGGTGGGCAATTGCATTGCGCATCACTTCTTTTGTATATTTTTATTATCATCCCTTCCTTTTCTGTCCTATTAAACTGTCTTTATCTCAACCCACAAATTTTACTTCTGATTATCTCCCCCATCTCACTTGGGAGGGGAGAGTAAGCGAGCGGCTGTGTGGTGTTTATCTGCCTGTTGGGTTCAACCACAACAGGATGAAAATATATATGCATGTATAGTGTGTTGTTATTTATTTATGCGTTCCTTTAAGAAAGTTAATAGTATTTATGTGGTTGTAATTGGTTCTTTGTTCTTGGATCCAGCTAGGTTTTCCAGATCAGATTATTTTCTAAATACACAAGCCTGTCAATCATACCACCAGGGCTTTTACTAGGCAAGTTCACAGCCAGCGTAGTGATAGCCACACAATACTTCTGTCACGGATGATAAGCCTTCCATTCAGTGTAGACTTACAGCATTCTTACAGTTATTCTTACCGCTCAGCCTCCGCCATATGAAAGCATTGAAGCTTTATATAATTAATCAGTTACAAAAAAATGCAGTAGGAGGCAATCTGCATAGTAACTAAAAGGGCATGATATTAAAACAATACATTTAAAATATATAAATACTTAATAACTACTCTAACAATTGGAGGTTCTTTTGTCTTAAGCCTCATCACCAAATCCAGCCTGAATTCAGCAGAGTAATTATCTAGTTCTGATTGGGTAGAATCTGCCTTTTCTTTCACCTGGCATCTGAATATTTTCTCTGCTCCTCGCATTCAGTTTTGCTCTCTTTCCCTTTTGATTTTTAATTTTTTATTTATTTATTTATTTTTTTTTTAAGAAGCCAATCGTTCCCTCGAACTCAACTGTCCAGGCAGTTCATGTGCAAAATACACAGCGTGCTTCAGAAATTTATTATAGCACAATGTGCAATCAGACCTTGAAACCATGTCAAAGGTAACCTTCAGCCCTACCGCCCCTCACCGTATTCAGGAAATGATCTGATGCTCATACATATGAAAAAGAGTCAGCTCTGTCTAAAAGGATTTGAATGTGATTCCTAGGTTACCAGGAAGAATAAAGATACACAGTATAAATAGGAGGAATATATGAAAGCAGTCAACTTAAGGAAATACGATGTTTTATGTCTCTGCATCAATGGGTCAAAGATTACTGCTTTATGTTGCACAGGTGATAGAATACACCAACTAGTGTTAAAGAATAAAACTATCAGTGGCTTGAACCAGAAAGGTTTTGTTTTCTTTTTTGCATTGCAACTGTTGTATCATCATTTCACATGGTCCACATGACCCAAAAAAACACTACACACAACAAAAATATGTAATAAGACAGACCAAAGCACAACCAAGTCTACAGAAAAAAAAAAAAAAAACCCAAAAACAAACAAACCCCACACTGTTTCAGAAGTGTCTTTTCATATTTTTTTTTCCAAGCTTTACATTCATGATCACCTTGATTGCATTTGAGTAATTGTCTTTTGAGGGATGTTACATACAACCTACTTGGCACCACAAGAAGACAGGAAGCAGTATAAGGAATATGACAAAGTTAAAGTAGTATATTTGAGAGAAAAAGAGATAGAAGAAGCAGGTGATAAAGGAGTCTGCTGAACACATTTCAGCCCAGTTCTGTATCAGCGGGTAACCATTTCACAAACCTAAGTTGCACAGTTTCTGATAGAGTCGTCATTATTTTTAGAGATACCGTGAATTTATATTTATTGTATTTTAAAACATCTGAGAATGGAACTCTGATCTACTACTTACATGATTGTTTTAAACTTCAGGCTGCAATACACCAGCTCACATTCCTGTTCTCTTGCTTATGCCAGCTCTAACACTTATGTGGCCATAGGTAAAATGGATGAGTTTGCTGAAATCTACAACTATAGTTTGCAGAAAAGGTTTTCTGTCAGATCTGTGAAATGCTTTTTCTCAGCCCACAGCTGCATGTTTGCCAGAACAGGTTAAAGGAAGGAATTTTACCTCTGATTTGTTCATTATACAGTTCAAGGCAAGTCTTCCCAAATCTCCATTCTATGTCCTAATCTACCATTAAAAGGGAAATCAGAGCAGGAAAAATACAGTGTTCACAGATGGTTACAGGGGTTTCAAACTCAGCAAGCACTTCATATGGCCTGAAATTTTCAGACAAAGTCATGGCCAAGCTACAACTTTTAATTAAAGCTGCATATAACAAAAAAATAAATCACAGAATAAAAGAGCAATTACTGTATGTTAAACGAATCAAGAATCAGGAGGTACAGCTTTACACAAGATCTCACTCTTAAACTTCAGGGTGGGAGAACCAGATTTTTTTCTCCCTAAGATAATCGGTAAATAGTGTTAAAAACCTGTATTTTTGGTTGATTCCAAATAGGAATACTTGTTGACATTCAGTAATTTCTTGGCCTTACAATATAACAGATTGTTATCTTCAGCACTAGTGCAAGAAGCTTCAATATTTAAAGTGTTACTTTAATCAGGAAATCTCCTATTTTATAGGACACAGAAAAGAGTCAGTGCCCTAGGAAAATGTCCATGTAAGAAATTTCTTGTAACAGCTGCTGTTAGACACGTTTGGCCTTATTTCCACTGTAGCCAAAATTAGGGAACTGTGTAAAACTGGGAGGGGAAAAAGTGTAAAAGGAGTATAGGAAGCCATTAACATCCCAGTCAAAAGGTTCTTCCCTACTTCTCTTTTATTTTGGCTATTAAGATCCTCATATTTTAAAATGGCCAGTATTTTAATAATCACTGTATCTGCAAACCATACATTCTGCAGCAACATTATCCTATTCTGAAAGATAAAAATGTAAATGTCATTATAAGTTAGGCCCAGAAGAGATATGCCAAATGTTGTGGTTTTTGTTTTTTGTTTTTTTTGTTTGGGTTTTTTTTGGGGGGTGGGGGGGTTAACTAGTCCATATTTTGCAGAAGCCATGTGCTCTTTATATGTTAGGGGATATTTATTAAGAAATTATATAATAGTCACACCTGCAATTTCTCCAAAACTGTGGATTTTCTTAATTAAAAAATGTATGATTGGTTAAAGTAATGAAGGCTTGCTATTTAAAACTGTGGTGGTATTTACACATTTTTATTAATTTTGTAAACAAATTTCTCAGATGTAAATAAGCACCAGTATTACGCATAACACTGTGAAAAATAAACTGGGTAGGTTCAAGCAAATACTTAATTTTCTATTCAGTAACCAAACAGGAAGGGGGAAAGACAGAGAAAGATTAAAAATATTTCCATTCTTATTAAATTAAAAGAGCATATTTTCTTTTCTTGACAAAAATTAAAAACCTCTTAAACTAATTCCCTGTTGAATTCAATATACAATAATAATAATAAATATGGCACAAAAGGTCACCTAGGAATCCTTTTAATGAAAACAAAATAAGCATACTAATTTCGTTTTTTTTTTTTTAGTGCAGTTGACTGTCCATACCTGATGTGCTGATCATGTTGAAGGCTTCTACAGCAGCTGCTTCTAAGAAATCATTGCCTATTACAGAACATACTAGCCTAGGATTCAAAGAATGGGACTTGTATTCTTGAATTCGCCACTGCTCTTCTGAAAGTCTTTATGAAGTTATTGCCTCTTGCTATGTTCTCTCTCACTACTTCTGCTTACTTTCAACATAAATATATACATTTGTCTGTGAGGAAGCTCAGTAAAGAAACAATTTTATCTAACATGATGTACCCTCATTACTAATCTCCTGAGCAATGTACAAAGTTCACAGTTTAGCTTAAATAATCTTCTTTAAACATTTTCTTTGCCTTGAAGAGTAAATTTCATTTGAAGCTGTTCAATAATATTGCACCCCACAATCACTATAAAGCAATAGAAGTAAATATGTGATAACTTTTAGAGTGTCTAATGCTCAGAATTCTGCGTTACCTTATAACTGTAGCTCACAAGAAAAATAAATTAATTTTTATCTGCAAGCGCTGCTTTCCTGATATTTTTTTTTTCAAGCTGAAGTTCTGACAGCCCTTACAGTACATCTTCTGTATATTTTGTAAATATTTCAGACTAGTGTCTTGCTTGCCTAGACATGAAGAGAACTGTGCTATTTCCTATCCTTTAAAAGAATCTGTGCATTCAGAATTCAAGTTACATGGACAAAAACTCTACCTTAAACCAATATATTTCTGAATATTTTATAAGATTTTTTTAAATTTCACAATCTCTAAAGTAGAAGTAGTTGCTTACAGGCTACTTAACCAAAATTTTTTAACATCTGCAGGTCAGCCTTGCCACTTGTAGGATGTTGTAATTGTCAACTATTTTTGATTGATTACTCTATTTCTGGGAAGTATCAAGGAAAAATAAAATAGGAAACATTGAAAACAATTATTTAGAATACAAACTTACAGCACACTGAATAGGATGTAGTTCTCTGAATATCGATATAGTTCAAGCTGATCCTGTAGTTGTCCTTACAAGTTAAAAAAAAAATAAATCAAAAAATCCCAACTTGCTTACCAGCATGCTGAGTAGAGTGTAACTTCTGTTATCGTACTCAAGTACAGGAACTTTCTGCTGAGCTAGCCTACTTCAACTACATTGTTAACCAATGCCATGTGGTAGTGATCAGTGAGACTAATCAAAGACCCTGCTCAGAAATCTTTTATGCAGTCTTGCTTTACCTGTAAACAATAATGAGCATGTTTCATTTTACCAATAAAGGAAAGACGTTCAGTTGTTTCCTAAGTAAAATATATTATATTGTACTGTCCTGGTTTCAGCTGGGATAAAGTTAATTTTCTTCCTAGTAGCTGGCATAGTGCTGTGTTTTTGATTTAGTATGAGAATAATGTCGACAACACACTCATGTTCAAGTTGTTGCTCAGCAGTGCTTACACTAGTCAAGGACTTTTCAGCTTCCCATGCTCTGCCAGGGGCACAAGAAGCTGGGAGGGGGCACAGCCAGGACAGCTGACCCAAACTGGCCCAAGGGCTATTCCATACCACCTGACGTCACGCTCAGTATAGAAACCGGGGGAGTTGGCCGGGGGGCAGCGATCGCTGCTTGGGGCCGGGCTGGGCATCAGTCAGCGGGTGGTGGGCAATTGCATTGTGCATCACTACCCTTGTATATTCTTTTATCATCATTATTATTATTTCTTTATTTTTCTTATTATTATCTTCTCTTTATCTGCTGTCCTGTTAAACTGCCTTTATCTCAGCCCATGGGTTTTCCTTTTCTTTCTGATTTCTGTTATTATCTTTGCAAGTGACAGGGTCAAGTTATTAAAATGAAAGGAAGACCTTCTGTACAGTAAGAGAAGATGTTGCCTTTTATGGAAAGCAATCTGAAGGTGAAAACTGGATGCCTTAAATTGAAAGGTAAAAGTCTTATTGATTTAAACAGCAGGAGGATTTCATCATGAATGTGAGAAAAATTTGTCCCACAGGTTATTGAATATATTGAATGCATTTATGAAGAAGAAATAATAATTCAAGCTCTGTGTTATTTTTGCAGGCATGCACAATGGATTTTTTTCTTCTCTATAAATTTTCTCTTTCAGAAGACTGCATTTGAAATAAATCTCTAGAATATTTTCTCATAAATGTCAATGTACACATCCTCCATGAAGGTCTGGGGGGTGGGGAGAACTATTGAGTTTTAATAAAAATATCCCTTATGAAGATGGACTCTTATTAAATAACTTCATAAAGGGGCCTAAGGGATAAAAGAAATCATCAACACTCATAGAAAAAGTAGAAGGCTAGCTAAGCTTCATTCTCTTTTATCAGACACAGGCATGGCTAGCTGGCTTCAGTATGCTCTATGAAGATGTCAGTGAAATTAGCTTGCGTTTCAGCTGAGCCTTGAATACAATCACAGGAAAAAATCAAACAAATGAGAGTCCATAGGTTTTTCACAAAGGCCAAATTCTTCTTTCCTCAAGCAATTTAAACTCTGCACTTCTGACAAGCAGCAGAAACTTCCATGCACCACGTAAGTGATTCAAATGTCTTTCCTTTAAAAACAGATTTTTACCATTTGCAAATGAAGATGAGACCATTTCTGAAAGAAAAAAATGATAAGCCTGGCATCATAGAGACCAAGCAGATGCAAAGAGTCATGAGCTCTGAGCAGGCAGTTTGCAAGCTGGGAGCTGTATTGTACCTTCATTATGAGGTATGAGAGCAAAGCCATGGATCTGCTGGTGCCAGTCTGACTGATGATACTCTGACAGCTCTTAGTCTTATGCATAACAGAAGGAAGCTCTTTTTTTCTTCATACTTTAATAATTTCTGTGCCATTAAGAGTTAGGAGCTGCAGTCACAGACAAGGACAGCCGTTACATTGGATAAACCAACCATCAGAATGATGGTTCCTTCCACAGAGACTTTATGATGTAAATTGCATAATCATGCTCAGAGTTCCTGGTTATGGTTGTATGGAGAAAAACAATTATTCTCCTATCACCCTACTACTTTGAACAAGCAGGTTTACCCATTTATCAACCTGTAATCCAGGCCAGAAGAAAAGAGAAATCTTTTGCTTCTTAGAGAAGTCATGAAATGAAGCAATGTAATTCCTCCCAAGAGCAAGGAAAAAGTAGAGATGAAATTAGGACCTTATGAGTCATAGCTTGTTCTCTCTACTATTTTGGGACTACAACATCTGTAAGCTACCCTTTATTCAAGGATATTCAGAATTGAATTCCTTGTATTTTTATCAAGGACTAATCCAAGTCTTTGATAAAAAAAAATAATAATTGAGAGTCTGGGGAACAATGTGTGTTTGATTGCTCCTATTTCCTAAAGTAAAGTAAAAATGATAAGTAGNTTTGTAAATATTTCAGACTAGTGTCTTGCTTGCCTAGACATGAAGAGAACTGTGCTATTTCCTATCCTTTAAAAGAATCTGTGCATTCAGAATTCAAGTTACATGGACAAAAACTCTACCTTAAACCAATATATTTCTGAATATTTTATAAGATTTTTTTAAATTTCACAATCTCTAAAGTAGAAGTAGTTGCTTACAGGCTACTTAACCAAAATTTTTTAACATCTGCAGGTCAGCCTTGCCACTTGTAGGATGTTGTAATTGTCAACTATTTTTGATTGATTACTCTATTTCTGGGAAGTATCAAGGAAAAATAAAATAGGAAACATTGAAAACAATTATTTAGAATACAAACTTACAGCACACTGAATAGGATGTAGTTCTCTGAATATCGATATAGTTCAAGCTGATCCTGTAGTTGTCCTTACAAGTTAAAAAAAAAATAAATCAAAAAATCCCAACTTGCTTACCAGCATGCTGAGTAGAGTGTAACTTCTGTTATCGTACTCAAGTACAGGAACTTTCTGCTGAGCTAGCCTACTTCAACTACATTGTTAACCAATGCCATGTGGTAGTGATCAGTGAGACTAATCAAAGACCCTGCTCAGAAATCTTTTATGCAGTCTTGCTTTACCTGTAAACAATAATGAGCATGTTTCATTTTACCAATAAAGGAAAGACGTTCAGTTGTCTCCTAAGTAAAATATATTATATTGTACTGTCCTGGTTTCAGCTGGGATAAAGTTAATTTTCTTCCTAGTAGCTGGCATAGTGCTGTGTTTTTGATTTAGTATGAGAATAATGTCGACAACACACTCATGTTCAAGTTGTTGCTCAGCAGTGCTTACACTAGTCAAGGACTTTTCAGCTTCCCATGCTCTGCCAGGGGCACAAGAAGCTGGGAGGGGGCACAGCCAGGACAGCTGACCCAAACTGGCCCAAGGGCTATTCCATACCACCTGACGTCACGCTCAGTATAGAAACCGGGGGAGTTGGCCGGGGGGCAGCGATCGCTGCTCGGGGCCGGGCTGGGCATCAGTCAGCATGGTGGTGGGCAATGGCATTGTGCATCACTACCCTTGTATATTCTTTTATCATCATTATTATTATTTCTTTATTTTTCTTATTATTATCTTCTCTTNATTTAAACTCTGCACTTCTGACAAGCAGCAGAAACTTCCATGCACCACGTAAGTGATTCAAATGTCTTTCCTTTAAAAACAGATTTTTACCATTTGCAAATGAAGATGAGACCATTTCTGAAAGAAAAAAATTATAAGCCTGGCATCATAGAGACCAAGCAGATGCAAAGAGTCATGAGCTCTGAGCAGGCAGTTTGCAAGCTGGGAGCTGTATTGTACCTTCATTATGAGGTATGAGAGCAAAGCCATGGATCTGCTGGTGCCAGTCTGACTGATGATACTCTGACAGCTCTTAGTCTTATGCATAACAGAAGGAAGCTCTTTTTTTCTTCATACTTTAATAATTTCTGTGCCATTAAGAGTTAGGAGCTGCAGTCACAGACAAGGACAGCCGTTACATTGGATAAACCAACCATCAGAATGATGGTTCCTTCCACAGAGACTTTATGATGTAAATTGCATAATCATGCTCAGAGTTCCTGGTTATGGTTGTATGGAGAAAAACAATTATTCTCCTATCACCCTACTACTTTGAACAAGCAGGTTTACCCATTTATCAACCTGTAATCCAGGCCAGAAGAAAAGAGAAATCTTTTGCTTCTTAGAGAAGTCATGAAATGAAGCAATGTAATTCCTCCCAAGAGCAAGGAAAAAGTAGAGATGAAATTAGGACCTTATGAGTCATAGCTTGTTCTCTCTACTATTTTGGGACTACAACATCTGTAAGCTACCCTTTATTCAAGGATATTCAGAATTGAATTCCTTGTATTTTTATCAAGGACTAATCCAAGTCTTTGATAAAAAAAAATAATAATTGAGAGTCTGGGGAACAATGTGTGTTTGATTGCTCCTATTTCCTAAAGTAAAGTAAAAATGATAAGTAGTGTGGGTTTTGGGTTTTTTGGTTGGTTGGTTGGTTGGTTGGTTTTGGGGTTTTTCCCCTCTGTCCAAGAAACAGGAATACTGGTGATATTTCTTTGGTAAAAGGAAAATTATACAGAAGTTAAGAAGCTTCACAGCAAATCTCCTAAAAGTTTATAGTAACTAAGTAATCTGTACCAAAGGTATAAAGCTGTAATGGCAGTATTTCTCCCTAAAAGATTCTCAACAGAACAAAGGTTTCATTGGTTATGTCTTACTAGGACAAACACAATCCCATTGAAAGTGTATGGTCATGAAATTTTTGTTCTGATTAATTAGTCCCAGTCTGGTACTGGTTGTGAGCTAAACAACCTTCTGTGTAAATCAATGTACTATATGATACATTTATACTGTTCTGAAATACATTTTGATAGAAACTCAATTAGTTATGGATGAGATTATAATAGAAACACCAGGGAGTGAGGTAGCTCCTTGCTACTCAGACATAAAACATAATACTCAAACATAAAAATATGTTCAGAGCACATATATTTACAATCAGACATTATTCGTTATACATGGATCACAAATGAAATGTGAAAAAGAATAATTATGATATTGTTTAAAAAAATAGAGCCACATACCTCAGTAAATGTTAAATATTGGTTTAACATTTCTAGCAGAAAAGGAAACACAAACTTATGCAGCATACTTACAGAGATTGGTTTTGATTTTCTTTACATGTCTAAGATCTGATATTATGCAAATTAAAATTGTATCAGTGAAGAAACTTATGTTCCTTCTGGTTTTATTCTCTTAAGTTCTGCTAAAGTCTATAAGCATTTATTTTACCCTTTCCCAGATCCCAAAGAGGGTACTTAGTTTTAGGTAAAGTACATAATACATTCCACAGATGGCATGTGAAATGGGGAAAAAAATAAAAATGGAAAATTCTGAAACCATTTTTTTGCCTGTTGTAAGCCTTCCCACTTTTCCAACAGTAATTTTCTTATGTCTTGCATTGTTACACATTCTCCTAATCAATGTAAGCTCTAAATGAACCAGTGCTATCACAGGAGACCCGGCACTAATGAATGCCAAAGGAACACATTATTTTGATTCTCTAAATGGAAGTAATCATTTTCAATTAGAAAGTAGAAGGGAAAAGGTGAAAATTGATGGCCTGTCTCAGCTGCTAACCTTTACCTGCAGATACCTATTGAAGAACGCACATAATATCCATCACCAGGAAAAGCTTTATTCATTCAATATGAGTACTTTATACAGGATTTGGAGCTATTAAAGCAAAAAATTCATTATCTGTTCTGAAATGGAAGCCCCAGAAACACACAGGGAGCATATTTTTTAGCTCTACATACTGTATATTCATACAGTGGCTAGTACAACAGAGCTGAAGCTTGATAGGGTATTGTAAAGCAGTAAACATATTTTGATCTTTCAGTGCCAGTCAGTCTGTGATTGCAAGGAATGTCATGGAGGTCTGAAATAATTCAGGAAAAAAATGCATTAGTTTTGTGCTGTCGTTCCAAGAGTGCATCTCACTGGCTTGTGCAGTTGTGCAACTTTAACTCTATGAACCATTGCACTACGTTCCCCTACCCCCTCATGAACAGCATGCTGATGTTACCAGATACCTCACACACACTTTTGCCATTCTGCTTTTGTTATCAGGCTGATTTCCAAGGGATGGTGAGATTGAGTTACACCTTGCATTTTTTCCCTCCTAATTTTTGTATAAAATATTCACCACCCCCCACAATTATGGAGGATTTCATACAAAACGAAAGATTTAACATATATTTCCTTTAGTTAGCCAGTATATTTATAAGTATTAAAAGCATGTATTTACACTTTTGAGAAAATGATACAAAACTGTTTAAAAACACAGACTATCACGTTGGCGGCTTCTTATAAAGGGTTTGAATACAATGAAATCTTGACCCATTTGAGTTAACTAGTAAATTTCTTATTGCCTTAAATGCACTTAGAACTTCATCCACAGTTCTTTTTCTATAGTAAGCTACAATATAAGCAATGTATTTATTATCATTATATCATCATTGCATTTCAGCTTGGCGCTCTAAATTGGGGTTGTTAAAGTCTGAAAATCTAAAAAATAATGTGAAAATATCTTACATCCACATTAAGACAACATTTTAAATTACAGGTGGACTCTTCCTTCTCCCCTATGCTTGTTCTGTTATACAAAAGTATTCCAAACTTTTCACCTTCTTTTGGCTGACATGAAGTCAAATGTAAAGTTTCAGATTTCAATTAATGAAATCCTTATGACCCAGTCTGACAAGAGAATTTAAGTATATTGCATAACAAGTTTCAAAAAGAAAAAAGAAGTCAGAAATGGACCTTATGGGCAATATTCCATGATTTATCTAGCCCACAGATAAATCTAGCCCACAGATATAAACTGCATTATAAAGGAAATCCAATGTTCTGACTGACTTGGTTCTCCACAATATGAAGAAAAACAAAAAGAAAACAGTGAAGAAGTCCTGCCTTTCCACTCAAAGATTTCTTGCATAAATTCAAGAGTGTTTCAGAATTCCTACAGTTTCTTTCCACCGTTTTTCATTTCTCTGGTGGACATTATAATTCCTTAACTGCTAAAAATGGATATAATTTACACATTTGTAAGAGTTTTTTATCACTGTTCAGAAGGTATAGGCAAATGAAAATACCAAGCAAACCTAAGCAGCATCTGATTTCAGTAAGAGCGTTAATAAAAACCTTGACAGCAGCCAGTAAGCCTTTACAAAATGTAGCTGGAAATGGGCTTTCATGCAAGTTGCTAAGAGGAGCTTGTCACTTTCAAATGCAAGCTCAGCTCTACATGCCTTACGGTATGCACTCCAGTCTGTGCTGTGTTGTGGTTTACAACGTCTTTTAGAATTCCCCAAAATGCAAACTTTAATCAGATTAACTCCTGCAAAAAGTAATATTAGGTGCATAGGGAAGAAAAAGAACAAAAATGCTGTCAGTAAATTCTAAGTCCCTGCCACAAATTGTCCTGCACAACTCCCTGCTGGCCATCACAGGCTTAGATAAGCATGAAAGAAAAATCAACTGGATAACTTATTAAGTCATTCACTTCTGCAAGATTGGATTTGTGAGAGAAACTGCAGAGCAGGCCAGCACATCCTTGGAAGCATGAGCAATCAGTAACTTCAATTTTCTCCCCATAGAATTTATACTGACATTGTGTAGTTGTGAGAACTACTGTAACTCCAGATTTAAATAGATTTGCCAATAACAAAGATGAAATGGAAGGTTTTATGGCAAGAGTTGTAATTTTTTTCCTGAATCAGTACATACTGTATTAGTTGTTAAAGGAAATTTGAACTTCACCTGAACTTTAAAATAATTTTCTTTTTTTACCACGTCATTTTATAGTGACAGTTGCTTAATCTCAGATTATTTCAGTAACTTCTTTTATCACTGATTAAGACAATGACAGCAAGGCAATACTTCCAGGTTTATACCAGGTTATCACTGTCATTGAGTTAATTTCTGAATTTTGTGCTAGTAACATAAAATCCACGAGTTAAATACAAAAAGTGGACAAAAGGTGCCAGGCTATACTCAAAGCTCTTAATTCACTCAGCCTACTTTATAGAACACATAAGGATGGAATTGACCATAACTTTGATCGCTTCTTGCAAACCTTCAGGCAAAAGCTCCACTCAGTACTAATGAATTGAAACGACACTTAAATACAGTTCCAGTCTAAAAAAAAAAAAAAATTCAATGATTGCTGCTCAAATAAACATAAAACCATGCAGTTTCAAGGAAGGAATTAGGAATTCACAGAAAAATACGCATAAATCATCTAAAGCATGATATTTGAAAAATAAATGACATTGCAGGAAACTCTTACTTGTCAGTGTTATTACAGAGAAAAAATACTAATTAATAACTAAATTAATATACACTATGAAAAATCGTCACATTTTCAATCACACTTTAATTCATAATATTGTTTTAAATTAATCTAGAGTCACACTTACCTTGATGTTGCCAGAAATGTTCAAGCAATGACTGCTGTACTTCCACATGTATGCGATACTAGGAAATGTAACCTAAGTAAACTAGAACTACCTCATAGAATGTTTATTTAGTGCCAATCGGTCAGTGATTAATATAAATATTTTAGAGTATCAATTATTATATTAGGAATTCAAAATATCAAAGGAAAAAACAGGGAATACAGATTCAACATTTATTTACATAAGATTCAGAAAAAATGTCCTTTACATTTATAAAACATCTCTTTTGTATGAACTTATTATCTATGGAATCTCCACAAAATTCACATGGATTATATTAAAAAAAACCCCTTAATACTAAAATATATCACAAAACCAGAATTTTGACCATTAACATGACAATTCACTGATACATATACATTTTATCATGTTCAGATCAGATAAGCTTTCATTTATGTAAAAATATACCTCAGAAAAATGTGCCTATATGTTTCTGTTTCAAATGAGTTATAGAGATTTGAACAAATTATATTTACTGTACATGTATGTTTAATATTTTCACTGTAGTTTATTTGCACAGGCAACCTCACAGAATGTTTTAAAAAATAGGTTTTTAGTTTATATGACTTTAAATTACTTTATCTCATTTTCAAAACTGCACATAACACATGCTTATATCAATACAGGCACATTTTGTGCATTTGATTCTTCCTTTGGAAGCAGTTAAATGCATGAGATCAGACTGTTTTTTCAAAGTATCAACATGTGATTGGGTTTCCTTCACAAATATATTCTATCCATATTTGAACACCAATATAAAAAGTTGTCTCAAAAAGAGACAGAACACCTAACTGTTACTCATAATTTCTGAAGATATTTATCAAATCAGGACGCTCTTCTTGCACTGCCCAAATACTAGCAGAAGTACATAATTCAAAAACAAAACCTCTAATTCTTTCACAGACAGTAGGGACAAACTTGTTGAAAGAATATATTATAAATCTTAGTTAACACAAAATATTCTTAAAGAAAGTAAGCTTACTCAGTGAATTACCAAAATTCAGTGAATTACCTAAAAATCATATCTGTTTTACTTCTTTTACATTGTCTTGTAGCTTTCTTTTCTGTTTGACTATATAGGCTATAATAAAAATTATTTTCTGAGAGCATGCTCTATTAGCTTAGTCAGCTGGGTTAATCCATCAAGCCTGGAGGAAGCAGATTTTGTTGCATTTAGGTAAGAGGAACTCTCTGTGAAAAGGTTCTTGTTAAATTCCAGTTTTGACAATCACATTTCAAGAATGTCCATACTTGTCCCTGACTACAGAATTGCATAGAAGTTATCTAAGCTTGTTGGGAGTTTCAGATGCTATAGAAGTAAGCCATATAAGAGCAGAACAAGCTATTAAGTGCATTTGTGATTGTAAGACACAATCACAGTGGTACCAGGTATTCGTTCTATGAAAGGACATATCTAATGTTAGAAATTCTATGAATGTACACATAGCTTCTGATGACACTGTAACTTATGTACTTGTTGCTTCTGATGTTTGAAACAGAAAATGCGGTGACATGACAGTCCAAAACCAGTGGGATATGGATGGAGTTTGTCAGCTGCATTTGCACAAACACAATTTCTGTGACTTAACAATAATTTAAAATAAGAGAAAAAGGTAAGATTTACAACAAGTAATTAACAAAGAACATTATTCTGATGTCTACAAAAACATGTTGATAGCAATGGAATTAACACTTAGGTGTCACTGCTGGAATTTAGGAATTCCACTGAAGTAGAAAATCAGCTACGACAACTGACATCATTAGCTGACACAATTATTGGCCCGCTAAGAAGACGGCCCAGGGACCAAACTGGTCAGGAAGTCTTCTGCATGAAGCTTGGAGATGTAGGTGAGGCAATGTAGTGAAGTTTGCATTGGCTTCAGCAACGCAAACAGTCACTGTAAGCTAAATTGAGCTTAAATAAACTTCCTTTCTTGTGTAAGCATAGAACTGTGATTTACTTAGCACACTCCAGCTCTTGGGTCACTCCCATGTGTACTAATCTACCTCTGGCCTTTTCTACCAGCAGATCACCTTTAAGTTTCCTGTACTATTGGAGTCACATGCACTGGAGATAGAGGAGGGCTGTCTGGAGGCACAGAGGGAACAGATATTTGCATGTCTGAATTTAAAATACCCACAAAGGAGTCATTCTGTACAACAATGACAGTAGTAATGGATAAAATTTGACATATTGTAGACTATTGTACTCTGCAAATATGAAAGAATCTGATTCGTGAGATCATAGAATAGAATAGAATAGAATAGAATAGAACAGAACAGGACAGAACAGAACAGAATAGAACAGAACACAGTTCAGTTGGAAGGGACCTACAATGGTCAGTCAAATCCTAAGCAGTTCATTTACAACATACACCATTGCAGTGCATTGATGTTTTAACTTGCAAACCAGGCACTCAGTGAAGAAAGCTAAGGTTCTCAGTAATTTGCAGAAGTACTGAGCCTCCTTGTAAACTGAACTCTGATTTATGTTACACTGTTTAATATGATAATTTATAGAGAGCTATAATTGCATGTGGATATATTTTCTAGTAAAAGGAAGTCCAGCCTTTTAAGACAGAGTACTTAAAATGGATGCATTGCCAAGAAGAGAGATACATAAGAGATAGGCTATTCTTATCTGCATGATTTGGTATTCTAAGAGGAATAAAATGTTAAATTGCAGGTGGTCTCGGAAATACTAACTCAATTTTACAATTTTGAACTCTGAGTGCATCGCATTTACTGCAGTAGGTGTTTTGTTTAACTCTGGCTTCCAGAATGCCTGATTCGTATTTCTAGAATTCATCTCTGGTTTTCCCTTTAATAGCTCACAGAAGAACATCGTTCATATTTGAATATGATAACTTTTTTGAAGATTGCTAAAGATTTTTTTCTTCAAAGTGTATAACACCATGACTGAATTTAACGGCATAAAAAAAATTGTGCTAGGACTTTGGTTTTATTACAGTGTTTTTGTTTTTTTTTTTTTTCTTTTTTTGGAGGAGGTGATTCGTCAGATTTAATTTTTGCTGTTACACAAGCTAAACAGGGATTCAGCATATTGAAATCTTACCATGAGACAGACAATTCAGGTCATGTCACTGTAAACCAAAAATAATCATAAATCCCTCTTCTGTATTTTTCCTGTCAACATAATCCTGAAAAAGGCACTAAAACAGTGTTTATAGCTAGGTTGGAAAGATGTTATTTCTTCTTAAAGCATATCCGTGAAGACTAAGAATGTAGATAATGAAGAGGAATTGAGCAGTATCTAGACTGAGTGCATCAGGTTGTTCAAACCCATTTTCTGTAATACTAGAACATTCTTTGAATAAGGATATCTATTTTGCCTAATCCTCCCATTCTGCTGAATTTTCATTATTTCAGTTAAATAATTCCCTAAATAGTTTGGGAATTTTGAAAATTCACCTCAATTGTTGAGTAGCTTAAACTTTTTATAAAAAATACTATCATCCTACACAGTGCTCAAAGCATGGGGTGGGGACACAGTAGGATTTAGTACTTCCGTGTGTTACAGTATTGAATTTATGTGTTACAGTATTGAATTTGTCAAGATATGGGAGCACTGCCTTGCACTGGGACAAGTTAGCAGATCTAGATCCAGCAGTGTCTTCAGTGGTCACTGTGGTGAGTTATGAGCAGGAACAGAAACTGCTGAGCTGGGCAGAGGCAGGATCCTCCCAAACTCTAAAGTGTACAAGAAATTAAACACAGCACCGCAACACTCCACTTTGAATAGGGCCCACTACAATAAGTAAAAGGAAAAGCTAAATCTTTCTGTTTTGTTGCCCCAAAAGGTTCCTACCCAGGGAATATATTTAGATAAATGTAAACTTACACTCAAAGGGAAAATATGGCTTCTAAATCACATTAACAACCCATATTATTGCTGCATGCATGCTTGTGGGTCAAGAAATCTCAGGAAGAATAATTCTGGAAGTATTTTTATTCAAAGGATACAGAGGGATAACTAAAAAGTTGGAAAGTCTTGGGCCCAGCTGTCTGTTATTTTGCCATAGTGCTACCTGAACACAGAGACAGAGAGAGAAAGAGAAGGTACTTATTTCCAGAGCAGCTCTACAGTCCTCCAAGGAGAGGAAATAAGGTTCTTCTGTATTCTGGAGTTACAGACAAATATTGTTCAGTGCACTATCTAAAGGATTATATTTTAGCCAGAGACAAAAAGAAAGGATAGAGATGAAGACATTTGTATCATCCAGTTAATATGTTTTATAGCCCTGAATGTGACCATGTTACAGCTACTGCAAGTAAAGCCTGTTTTCTGTCTAGGATGCCTGCTTTCTGGTTAACTTGAGACTAGAAGTTTCAGTATCTCAGTTATAGCCAACAGGCAACCAGACTCAGACTTCTGCCTATAAAAGGTAGAGAAACCTTGTCTTTATGGTGCTTGCTAAAACCTGGTTTTAAAATTCAAAGGGTTCAGTGCTGTGTGTTAAAACCAGGTCTTTTCGAATCATAAGACTTTTGCTAAGTTATAGGATGATCACAAATTCCATTAAATATAATTTAAATTATATTGTATCAGAAGGCAGTAAAAGAAACCCATATAGTTTATATTCTATTACCCTGACAACTATTCCATGGCTGTATAGATATTTCTTGAAGCCATACTCAGTGAAGGATTTGTTTTTTTTTTTTTTCATCCCAGGTGAAGTAAGTGATCCCTACACAATTTTCATTTTCCCTCATCTATGAAGATGTATTTCCAAATCCAGGCTTTCTTAACCATATGTAAACACTGTTATCGATTCGCTCCCAGTATCTCAAACTGGGATCTGTTCCTGCAGTTTAAACCTCAGGAAGATGATGCTGGCAGTGGCGGCGGCAGCAGCAGTTGACTCCTGCCAAGAGCAGTGTTAGGCTTGCGAGGTCCCTGAGGGTGTCTAAGGGAGTTTCTGGGCCCCCAGCACCCCTGGGCTGCTGGTGCGGGAGGTACCAGCTAGCAGGACATAGGTCTTGTAAGAGGGGTGGTCAACAGTGGGATGGTGCTGGCTGTCCCGTGACCAGTTCAAACCACGGTAAGCTGCATATAACCAACCCCTGGGGAACACCAGCCACGGGGAGCACCACTAACAGGCTGTGCAAACAGGGATGGCATCAGTTGGGAGTGCTGTCAGCAGTTCGTGCGGCAGTTCACATGGCAGGGCATGTGGGAAGAGCTGCCAACTCTGCCAGTGACTGGGCTGCTGCCTGCTCTGCTCGCCTGCAGGCTTAGGCTGCTGCCCCAATGGTCACCCCATCTAGCTGATGGCTGTGCAAGCCTACCCAGAAGCTTGAGGTCTCCAGGGAATTAGAATTAGAAGCACAATGCCTTTCAAAAGAATTATCATTTTATAAGTGGGCTGGTTTTTATGAGAACTATAAGACTGTGACCTCCTGAAAGAAATTGGTGGCCACCCACCACAATTGCAAGTCTGTGGCTGATACCTACCTATGCTGACATCTCCACCCAAACAGACCTCCCAAGGACTGACATAGCTGTCCACACCTTAGGTTGCATGGAGCTCCAGTATCTGGAAGTCCCCTATAGCAGCTGAAGACAGCGGTGGATATCACAGCTGCAAGTATGCCCAGCTGGAGGAACTCCTCAGACAAGTAGCTGTGTTACCAGAAGAGCTCAACAGGCAATGCACTACCCAGCAATGTGAGCATGAGAGCAAAACATGGTATTGTGCACTCTCCCAGCCTGAGCAACAGTCCTGCCTTAAGGCTGTGCAAGAAGGTAAGCCTTAATCCAACCCCAAGCTGTCTGACACAAGTAACTCAAAAGATGAAGGAGACTGGCCCCTTGCCTCTGCTCAGGGCAGAGGAAGAACCTTTCCCCATCCTCTGACTGTTCCTACATTAATAGACATGATGTTCTGGGATTGGAGAATGAAGAGCATGTGAGTAACAGACAGGATCCAGGAAAAGCTAACCATGCAAACTTGATCCAACCACCCACCTGCATTAGAACCACTGCCACCAGAAAAGCACACAAGGTATTAGGAATTAGAGATTCCCTATTGAAAGCCAAAGCATCCATTTGCCATCCAGACAATTTCTCTAGGTAAGTTTGCTGCCTAAGAGGAACTCACATTCATGGCACCTCTGAGAGTCTACCAAACCTGATGAACCCTACAAAGTATCATCTGTTCCTATTGTTCCATGTAGGGCCCATTGATGCTGCTACAATGCAACTTAGACTATATGCCCCTCAGAGCAGCATTAAAAGGATCAGGAGCACAGGTGATGTTCTCTATCCTCTCAGTCACAGAAAGGGGTTCAGGAAGCGGGAGATGAATTGAACAGGTGAATGCCTGGCTGTGTAGCTGGTGCCATACTCTAGGTTTTGGCTTCTATGATCATGGATCCACCTTTGATAAGCCAGGTCTCTTGAGAGTTGATGGAATTCATCTGACTAAAAGAGGCAAGAGCCTCTTCGCCTACAAGCTGTCCAGGTTTATAAGGAGAGCTTTAAACTAGATTTAGCAGGGGAAGGGGATGGAGTTTTGGGCAACAGAGAAGAGCTGGGGGCTGCTGATTTTTAGGAACCAACAGGGGAACAGATATGAAATGCTCCAAAGAAGTTAGGGCATTTTTCTCTAAAAAGGTGACCTGGTTGGTAGCCCAACTGAAATGTCTCTATACCAATGCATGCAGCATAGGTATTAAACAAAAGAAGCTGGAAGCCACTGTGCAGCTAGAAAGCTCTGATGTAATCGCTGTCACTGAAATGTGGTGGGATGAATCATACAATTGGAATGCTGCAATGAATGGCTATAAACCGGTGGTGTGGGGGTTACCATCTATATAAAAACAATGGATCAACTACACATAGCCGTCTTTGAAAAACTGCAATGTTGAGAGCATGTTGAAAGTTAGAGGCCAAGCCAACAAAGGAAACCTTGTGGTTGGTATTTACTACAGGTCACTCAGTCAAGGGAAGGATGTCAATGAAGTGTTCTTATTTCAACCACAGGAAGCATCATGCTCTCAGGCTCTGATCCTGCTGCGGAGTTTCAATCACACTGGCATCTGCTGGAAGAGCAGTACAGCAAGCTGTAAGCAGTCCAGGAGACTCTTGGAGCGTGTCGAGGATAATTTCTTAACCCAGGTGATAGACAGCTTGACCAGAGGAGAAGCATTACTGAGCTTGTTGCTTACCAACATAGATAAACTAATAAAAGTAGTCAAAACTGGTGGCAGCCGAGGCTGCATTGATCATGCCCTGGTAGAATTCAGTCTTGAGGGATATGGGCCAGGTGAAGAGTAGGGTCAGAACCCTGAATTTTAGGAGAGCAAACATTCAGTTGTTTAAGGAATTAGTAGATGGGAGCCCCTGGGAAACTGCACTCAAGGATAAGGGAGCAGAACAGGGCTGGCAGCTCTTAAAGGTTCATTTATCTTAAAGCACAAGAGCTCTTGATTCCCACATGTAAGAAATCTGGAAAGGAAGGCAGGAGACTAGCTTGTCTCAGCAAGGATCTCCTGGTCAAACTAAAATCAAGAAGGAAATGCACAGGCATTGGAACCAGAGATATGTATCCTAGGAAGAATTCTAGGACCTGCCTGGGTGTGTAGGGATGGGATCAGGAAACCTAAGGCACAGCTGGAGCTGAATTTGGCAAGGATTGCAAAGAATGGTAAGATGGGCTTCTACAGGTACGTTGCTCAGAAAAGGAAGATGTATACCCCCAATAACACCCAACAATTTTTTTCTCCTCAGTTTTCACTGGTAATCTCTCTTCCTATGTCTGTCAAATCCCTGAATCTCAAGGCAGAGACTGAGGGAATGAAGTCCCTCCCATTGTAGGAGAAGACCAGGTCTGAGACCACTTGAGAAATCTGAACATACACAAGTCCATTGGACACAATAAGATACATCCCAGGGTCCTGAGGAAATTGGCAGATGTAGTCACTAAGACACTTTCAATGAATTTGCAAAGTCATGGCAGTCAGAGGAAGTCCCTGTTGACTTTAAAAAGAGTAGTAAGGAGAACCCTGGGAACTATTAACCGACTGCCCAGTAAAATCATGGAACACATCCTCCTGAAGGCATGCCAAAACATATGGAAGACAGGGAGGTGACTAGAGACAGCCAACATGCCTTCACCAAGGGCAAATCATGCCTGACTAATCTAGTGGTCTTCTACAATGAAGTATCAGTGGACAAGAGAAGAGCAACTGATGTCATCTAATGTCTTTCATATGGCCCCCCACAAAATTCTTGCTGCTAAATTGGTGAGATATGGGTTTGATGGATGGACTGTTACATGGATGAGGAACTGGCTGGATGGCCACATCCTCAAGAGTTACAGTCATCAGCTCAGTGTCCAACTGGAAACCAGTAACCAGTGGTGTCCCTCAAGCATTCATACTGGGACCAATACTATTTAGTATCTTCATTAATGACATAGGTAATGGGATTGAGCGCACCCTCAGCAACTCTATGGACAACACAAGATGAGTAGTGCAGTTGATGTGCTAGAGGTAAATGATGCCATCCAGAGAGACCATGACAGCCCTGAGGAGTTCAACAAGGCCCAGTGCAAGGTCCTGCCCCTCGATCAGGGTAATCCCCAGTATCAGTATAGACTGAGGGATAAATGGATTGAGAGCTGCCCTGCAGAGAATGACTTTGGGATAGTGGTGGATGAAAGAATTGGACATGAACTTGCAGCCCAGAAAGCCGATTGTATCCTTGGCTGCATAAAAACAAGCATGGCCTGCAGGTCGAGGGAGGTGATTCTTCCTCTCTACTCCACTCCTGTGAGACCCCACTTGGAGTACTGCACCCAGCTCTGGGTCCACAATACAAGAAAGACATGGACCTGTTAAAGCGGGTCCAGAGAAGAGCTACAAAAATGGTCAGAAGGCTGGAACACCTCTATTATGAAGAAAGACTGAGTTGGGGTTGTTCAGCCTGGAGAAAAGAAGGTTCCCAGGAGACTTTCAATATTTAAAGTGGGCTTATCAGAAAGATATAGAGAGACTTTTTACCAGGGCCTGTAGTGACAGAACAAGGGGCAGTGGTTTTAAACTGAAAAAAGGTAGATTTAGATTGGATAGAAGGAATAATTTTTTTTATGATGAGAGTGGTGAGACATTGGAACATGTTGCCCAGAGAAACTGTGGATGCCCCATCATCGGAAGTGTTCAAGGTCAGGTTTGATGGAGCTTTGAGCAACCTGATGTAGTGAAAGATGACACCCATAGCAGGAGGGTTGGACTGGATGATCTTGGAAAGTCCTTTCCAACTCAAACCATTCTATGATTCTATGATTTTTCTGATTAGCACAATCCAGTGATTATCTATGCAGTCCTAATAGATTTTCCATCTACTGCTGTTAATGACACAATACAGACCGAAAGGAAAATAATTTAATGTGCCTTAAAAACAGAACTAACATTATGGTAAGTATAAAAAGATCCAGTATTCAGGTCCATTTAAGTGATAATTTTCCAGAGGAAGGAAAAAAAGTATGTATAAAGGTCTTCCGTAACTCATTGTGATCGATTCAATGCATATTCCTCCATCACAGGATGTGATAATAGTGGTAGCATTATATACCTGTGTCATTATAGTCATGTGTGTGTGTGTCCTCTTATGTACAAACTTACAAATCGAATGCAACTGAACCACACCAGATTTACACAAATAAGTATATCTTTCAAAAAGAAGATAATCCAGACTAGAAGAAAGGGATACAAATATTGTCAACCTTCAAATATGCCACTTTTTTCACTTTTATGAATAATCATATTTTTTTTCCATTTGGTTGTTTACCTGAATAAATTTGTGTTTTCCCTTTCTTTTTTTTTTTTTTACTTATGAAACAAGCCAGAAATACATCAAATTCATTTAACATCTTCCAGTGTCTAGGCAGAACCTAATGCATTCTCAAGGATCACATTTATATTTCACCCAGGAAAAAAAAAAACAAAACAAAAAAACAAACAGAAATATGCTCATAAAACACGATTTCTCTTATTTTTATGTGCTAAATGTATATTCTGAATATCTTCTGTTTTCCTAATTCAAACATAGACCTTCTACAGCAAAGAATAAATTCCACCATGTCTCAAAAGTGACATTTGCCACTGCTGAGAAGCAGTATTTAATGCCAAATAAAACACAGTATTTTTCCTAATCCATTTAAAATCCTCACAGTTATTACGTTCGCTTTCTTATATGAACGCTTTTTTTCCTAAATGCCAAAATATAAAAATACAGCATTCTGTCTTTTTTCTTTGTTTTCAGTACAAATACATAAAATAGGATTCATTAATGCAAATATTGCATTTCATCCTTTAAATTGATACAAGGCAGCTGGCCAATGAAACATTTTAAATGACTTACAATCATCTGCATCCTCCAACAATTTTAGTTTTATGAAACCAAGAGAAAACCTTTTAAGAGATCAATTAAACAACCTTTTTTACAGATAAGTAACTATTATCAAGTTCCTATGTATACACTTTTATTTGACAAGAACAACAACAACAATCCTATTTTTTTAAGAGTCTTGAGTTCTTCACTCATATTTTAACTTTCCTTTTTTTCCTTTTTTTTTGGTTTTTGGGTGTATTTCTGAGTAGCAAGATTGCATGCATAAATGTACCAAAATATCTTTTTATATGGGTTTTATGTTTAAAACTGACTCTAACATAGAAAAAATGTTCTTCTGTATTTAAACAAGAATCATAATCAGGGACAAGAAAAAATTCTAGTACTCTGATGAGCTAGAACGTTGTTGAAACACATTAACCACATTAATAGTTAACTCAGGAAAAGAAGTTTGCCATGTTCCAAAATAGTACACACTAAGACTATAGATCAGATTCGCTATCAAGAAAAACAAGACTAAAAACCTTTGTAAAAGCCATTCTAACTAAAAAAAAAAAAAAACACACACAAAAATTACTTTACCTTGTGTAACTAAAATGCTCAAAATATGATAATTCTAGCAGTTTATATGCTATTCTTTATAGACTATATTCTTTTTTATTAAGATTACAAATATTTCTAATTTCTGCTATTATGAGCAATTTATTTTTTTGTCTGTTGTCATGGTTCTAAGGTTATTTTGTTATTCAATCTAATGCTGACTGAAGAATATTTAAAATGTCAAGAAGATGCAGCTTTTGTTCTGTTTGAAAGATAGAAGTATTAATTTCCTTCAATATTATAACTCATTACTATGGAGTTCCTTATACTTAGGAAGATAATTTTACATCACTCCTTGAAATCCCTTGACTCCATATTACCTGAAACATAAATTCCATCAGTGTACATAGCCTGTTTTGTCTGCATTACCTCTACATCTTCTTCCCTAAAAAACAATTTGCACACAAAATGAATATAGATAAATAGTAACATTTTCCTACCATTACCAACAGTTTTGAAACTGGAGAGTACTCACTCTTGATTCATTTTCTTCTTCTTTTTTTTTTTATATGGAATTAAGAAGATTATATTTGGAAAAAGATACAAGTTCTCAAAATTTGTTAAATCACTGAGCCCAGAGCAAATATGATATGATGACAAATTTAACATAAACCAGCAGTAACATAATTATAAATATCCAGTCATTTTTGTCTAAGGTGAAGGCAGCTGACAAAAAGAAGGGGACATGTAGTCTAGCCCAGTTTCCAGAAAATATTGAACAGAATTCAAAATTAATATACTACTGTCAAACTATCCACCAGCAAGGATGCTCTGTTTTAAAAACAAAACTGGCCCAAGGATCTATGATCAACCATTAGATAAATTAAGCAATAAAATATTTCTATGCAATTGGTGATGAAGAAAAGAGTTACTTACCTAAAACCCCCAGCCTGTAATTGAGAGTGACAACAATGACATTTCCATAACTTGCAAGAATGCTGCCATCAATCATATTGCCAGTACCCTCCATGTAAGATCCACCATGGATGTAGACCATAACGGGTTTCTTGCTGTTCTGATCATGAATGTCTGAAAAAATTCAAGTAGGGAAAACATAATAAAGTAATAAAAGAAAGAAATATGGCAGTAGCAATTTATAACAGTGCTAAATTATTATTAGTTATTTCCTATGTTTTCTATGTCATTACTACCACTTTAATCAGCTAGATTACACAGTTCAGCATCAACCTACAAGCCTAATATTTATAGATTGACTATCTTGGTTATTTCAAATACTATTTAATCTGAAATGTTCTCAGAATACTTGAAATGCCTTCAATATTACAAGGAATTTAATTTAAATATAAATGTCTAAAAGCCTAAAGAGAAAAATCAAATTATGGAATAAACTTGTCTTTTTTTTAGAATATTTTGATTCAAGTCTATGCCAATTTAGAAATATCTGTACGTTTAATAATAAAATTACAATGATGATCCGTATTTTCCATTCCTCACTCGACATAATTGTTGAAATTATTTTTCCAATAGTTCAGTAAGAGATAATATCACAAAATCAAATTGTTCTGATAGAAGTAAACATTGTAAACTGTTCCTTCTTTCAAACAGCCTGGGATTTAACAAACGAAAAGAATTTATGTGAATTCAGGGCCCAGATTTTTTCTATTTAAAGCAAATGATGTCTTTTGTGTTGTACTTTGCCTTGTCATGGTAGCTAAGCCTTAAAGAACAACCTTGAATTAACGTTCCTTAATGGTATGGCTGATCTTGTGTATACACAGGAAAGCTCTTGACTACTTCCAAACAGATGAACAGGTGGGTCTTTATTTCTAAAAGAAAGTTAAATGAAATTGATAGTAACATTTTTATACTTCAGAATTATAAAGATGCACTAACCAATGATTTTGGGGTATATTTAGGACTGAATTCCTATCTTTTTCTCTAATAATCAAAAAGTTAGGCTCCTCATCCACACAGGGATGGCTCAGACTACCTAAATTAGGAACTTATGTTCTTTACAGAAACAGTAGGATCAGGGGCTAAGCTCCTTTAAAAAGCAGAGGGCAATTCAGCAAGCTGCCATTAGATATATACCTTTTACAAATCATTCATGTACACCTTCTACAAATAATTGCATGTGGAATAGGAGCACTTCTTTCAATCACATAGTACAACATACAAGGGAAAGCAGAGTTTCTGATTATTCAATCATGATTAAAATAACAAAAAACCAAAACAAAACAAAACAAAAACATCCTGTGTTCTCTTCTGGGTGGGATGGGCATCTGTTGAAGAGTGGAAAAGGGAAGTGGAGGAAGCAAAAGCTGAGCTAAGTACCTAGAGGTAGGGGACCGGGGTTTGAAAGCTTTCCAAAACTCTTCCCTCTCCTCAGGTTTGTTAAGAAGTATTCTAAGATACTAAAAATGCTATCAGCAATGAGGCACCACATATATAATATTTTGTATATGCGGAACTAATTTGAGCATATTTAAAGGTAAATTATGACTGGTCATATTCCTATGGCCCACTTTTACTTTATGCATGTGTACACACTACCTTAAATATTAAAAATTGTCAGCTGAGTGCAAGGAACATATGTTCAGGCTCCAATGTACACCTGTCTAGTTGTCAGAGTTTAAGGCTTCTCATAGAATCCGCCTTCTTTACATAAGAAGGCACACACTTTACTTGTTGTATTTTATGTGTTGTACTTGAGCAGAACAAAAGGTTTTGTGATAAGATCTTTTTAATTGTTGTGATTGTAAGAGTAACGCAGACATTAAACCGATCATATAAAGCAATGAGGTACATTCTAGTGGATGTATTTTTTTTTATTCTCAGCATTTTCAGCAAAGTACATTAAAGTGTTTCTTCTGTGAAGGCTCAACTAAGCCCTCAAAAAATGAAAGCAACAATTATTTAACACCATTATTTGTGTTACTGAATTACCTTTCCCTTCTCTCTCCAAAGTCTTATGCCATTATTTGTTGTATTTAATCTTTCCTTATTACATAGTTCTACCTCAGGGTTGAATCTTTCACTGCTGAAGTCAATGGGAGTTTTCCTCTTCCCCTTCAATGGGAACATGATTTGCTTCAACATGAAGGAAATGAGCTCCATGCTTTATGTGCTTAGATCTAAAGTGGATGCTCTTGTTAATTATGAAACCCTAATGTCTTATAATTTTTTAAGAAGTCTGAATAATAATGTATTCATAATCCAATATCTATCTCAAGTTTTTAAAGCAATTTTGGTTTTCCTTGTTACTTATCTTTTGCTTTAAAATTAACTACAGAGTTTGATACAGCAAATGATAATACCATAATTTAAAAAAATCATATGTTGCACAGAAATAGCAAGGTGTTATTCAGAAAATAACAGTAATTTTGGAGTGTTCTGCACAGCATTTTTGTGTTATAAGAAATAGTGTAATTCAGCAATGAAGGTGGTACAGTAGAGGGCAACCACTGTGAATCAAAGACCAGAGATTTTTATTACAGTATTTTATATATGGATAGAGTAGCTACAAATGAGCTGAATTCCCAGGAAAAGAGGAGACAGTGTCCTCACTGCACTATGCATGATTTTAAGGGGAACAAAAAGGACAAATGTTTCAAAGTTACTCGAACTGATGTCAGATAGAAGAAAACAGGAAAAAAGACATTCCGATTTGGCAAGCATGAGAGGAATAAGAAACACATTGCTCAAAAAAAAGACCACTGAACTACCCAAGGTTGTTATCTTCTCAATTAATTTGAAGATATTTTTCTTAATTTGGTAAATATATAAAGTAAAATAAACT
>VZTL01050521.1:0-11456 GCA_013400535.1 Scopus umbretta | reverse complement strand
AAAAAAAAAGCAAAACCAGGAAAGGCTGTTACAACACAGAATCCTTCAATAAAAATGACATACAAATCTAACTAGACTTCTTGGTAACTAGCTGAAGTGCTGAAGTTGCTTTTAGAAAGTATTTTTATGTTGCCTAAGCTTTGAAAAGACAACCCTTTACAGGCTTGAGGAGTGGGCCTATGTGAATCTCATGAGGTTCAGCAAGGCCAAGTGCAAAGTCCTGTACCCTGGTATCAAGACAGGCTGGGGGATGAAGGGATTGAAAGCAGCCCTGCAGAGAAGGACCTGGGGGTACTGATGGATGAAAAGTTGGACATGAGCCGGCAACGTGCACTTGCAGCCCAGAAAGCCAAGAGTCTCCTGGGCTGCATCCAATGAAGCATGGCCAGCAGGTTGAGGGAGGGGATTCTGCCCCTCTACTCCTCTCTGGTGAGACGCTACCTGGTGTGCATCCAGCTCTGGGGTCCTCATCATAGGAGAGACATGGACCTGTTAGAGCAGATCCAGAGGAGGGCCACAAAGATGATCAGAGGGCTGGAACACCTCTCCTATGAAGAAAGCCTGAGAGAGTTGGGGTTGTTCAACCTGGAGACGAGACGGCTGCTGGCAGACCTTATTGCAGCCTTTCAATTTTATAAGGGGGCTTATAAGAAACACAGAAGGATACTTTTTTACCAGGGCCTGTATTGACAGGACAAGGGGTAATGATTTTGAACTGAAAGAGGGGGTTTAGATCAGGAAGAAGTCTTTTATGATGAGGGCGGTGAGACACTGAAACAGGCCGCCCAGAGAAGTTCTGGATGCCTCATCCCTCAACATGTTCAAGGTCAAGCTGTATGGGGCTCTAAGCAAGCTGATTTAGTGAAAGAAGTTCCTGTCCATGGCAGGGGGTTGGACCAGATGGTCTTTAAAGGCACCTTCCAACCCAAACCGTTCAATAGTACATGCATAGGCAACCTACTCATATTGATGCTCTGCAAGTGCTTCTAGCAAGCTTCTTGCTAGTCTGCAAATGCTTATTTCTGCTACATATGGAGAGGTGATTAACAAGTCAATTGCCACACAGCATAATACTTGCTAAGACATACAGTAAATATCACCTTTTCATAGCAAATGAAGTAGTAACAGTTTTTCCCACTTTTAAGCTCCCACAACTAGTGTCATACATCTGCTTTCTGTTTTTAGTTTTTGAGGCTTCAGCTTGATTGGTTTGCAAAAATAAGCAAACTGCTACATGACTGGGGAGTCTCGTACCAAGGCAACAGCAGCTCCGCTGTTACTGAATGTGGCATTTCTGTGCAACCCGTTAGTTGGAAGGTGCTACAGTTCTTGATCTCTTGATAGCAAGAGGAAGGGTGGGACCTGCTCAAGCAGCAGCAGTTTATGGAGCCAAACTCAGACACTAAAAGCATTTGCAAAACAGGTTATAACCACTGAGCATGGCCATGCAGCAAAGCACAATGTGGTAGCCTTTCGAGGAAGCTGAACCAGAAAAGTACTGCAATTTTGACTGACATGCTTAAGCTAACAGAAAAAGCTAAACACCTTTTTATGCTTGATGCACCCTTGCACTGATAGCTGGGAACAAAAATGAACAGCTTGTTTCAGGGGGAAGGGGAAGGAGCGAAATGCTTACCAAAAGAACTGAAACCTATTAATGTGACATGCCATTTCACCCATACCTTCTCTTCCTCATTCTTTCTTTTCATAATGTTGGGTTTAAGCTGCAGTGTTTTCTGTATGAAGGAAGCTAACAAATGTGCCAAATAACATTTGTACGTGAGGAGGTGTCAGGCACTAAACATGCATACGAAAGCTTGCTGATGTTCCAGATATGCCAGCTTCATGTTGCAGCAATATTAGCAGGGGCAAGATTTTTAATCAGTGTGGTTTCCGTTGGTAGAACACCTTATGAAGAGTATGCTGTATGCAGGGGCTGTCATTGGTAGAACTTTTTTCACAGGGCTTCATTTAGCATGGCAAGGATTTTGCAGGGATTGGTGCATTCCTACTAGAAGCATTTTATCAGTTAATGTCAAGGATACATCTGCCTTATAACCTGCTCCCTGCAGCCTGACAGCAGACAAAGAATGGTTTGCTAGCTGTTAGCTTTGTTTCCCCATTTAGTTGAATCCTACCCAGAAATGTGAGCGTGGCTACAAGGTGTGTTCATGATATTTCGAATCAGGCAAACTGGATCAGGCCACTGTATCTATCCCTACTTGGGAGATGGGATCCAGAAACGGAAAGAGAGTACAAGCCAGGTGGTAGATCACCAGCTACAGCTCCACACCCAAGCTCTCTGAGAGCTGGAGGAGGAAAGAGAAAGGCCTTGTGTGCTACGGTGCAATATTTAAATAAATTCCTGGGTAGGGCCTTTTTTTAATTGATTATTTGTTTTGATCTGGTCACAGTTTGATCTTGCAGGAGGCTGAGCAAATTAAAAAATGAACACGATCGCTCACACATTTAAAATTAATGACCCACATAAGTGCTTTCTCATGGCATTTTGCAAGTGCTATAGAAATGGTTTAGTGATAGCTAATACATCTGGAGCAGCTGAACAAATAACATGCTATAATCCAAGTCAACACTAGAGAGCATTAAAATAACTAGGTATGGATGTTGTAATTTGGCTTCCTGGGGTGAAGACCATTAGGAACCAGATTTGAACACTATGCTGAACTGTGAAATACTGATTATCACTCCAAACATGTGAAAAAGTATTGAAATTGTGTTGGAAAAGTGGGTGACTTTATTTTAAATAGAATCTGTGATGAGGTTCAGAAAAGTTTTGGACAATAACATTTCTTATCTTTGTGCTACCAGCCTTGTAATAGTGGTGCCTGTAGCACCACAAACAAGCCTCTCTCCTCAAAAGCAAGGCCTGACATTTAAAGCACGGCACTAAGCTCAAATGCATCACACACAGTGACATAACTCCATCAGGATCAGAGCTGATAACGTCAACCTACAATGGAAATCTGGCTTGATGTTCCCTCACCAAAATAAGTATGAATGACATTGAGTCAAACTCATCTCCATTCCCATAGTAAGTCCAGGGAAATGACTGTCCTCACTTTTGTTTGATCAGTTTCAGCTTTTGTTTTAGGAATTTGGAGTCTTCAGGGTTTTTTTGTGCCACACTATTATGTACTAGAGGCAGCAATCCTTGGGAAGTTCTCACCTATGTTTTTTCATCCTTGTGGATGGGGCAGTGTGTGCCCAGGCAGTGGTGGAGGCAGTGCCACAGGGCCTGGGCACAAGGATCTCCCAGCTCATCCTCCCATGGGGTTCCAGCCTGCTCACACCGGCTTGACATGTTTCTCTCTTCCAACACAGCTAGAGATGGCAGGCAGGACACTGCTGCTTCCCTCAGAAGCCTGAACACAGAAAAGCAAAATGATTGAATTATCTATAACTATTTTATCACTATTGGTTCTTTTTTTCAGATAGATGTTTAGGTAATTCAGTTTTTTGGCTTATAAACAGGAAAGAGCAATCACCATCAGCAATATAGGAAGCAGGTTAGGATCCTAAGACCAAACCTTTCAAATCTCTGTTTCATCCAGACACCAAAGTTCATCTACTCCGTTTATACTCCAGCGGGTGTGGAGCCTCCCTTGAACCTTGTGTACATGCTAGAAGGGGATACGGTGGCACAGAAGCCAGTGGTACCACCAACAGGAAATGATGCTGCCGAACACATGCTGCGTATGTCTGCTTCCTTTTCCGCCAAACGGCACTTAATTGGAAACAGGCATCCAGCTCCAGAGGGTGCATTTTTTCACTGCCACTTCCTACTATAATGTCCGGATACCTCCCTAAATACTCAGTGTTTCTTGTCCAAGACAGTATCCCACACAGTCGTCGTCACCATTTACACAGCAAGGTGCCTTGGGGATTTGCTTTCGTATCACACAGGTTTCACTGTCAACTACTTAGTCTTTACTCATTACAACTTAACAAACTGATTTAAATGTTTCTTTTCTGATATGGTCACTCCTGTAATTTTGCTCTTCTTTTTTCTCTTTTACAACAAACAAATTTTACTGCCTATTCTAGTCTTTAATTGCTCATCGAAGTTGTTGCAAAGCCAAATAAAAGAAGATGTGTTCTTGCCTGCAGCAAACTCATGGATTTGTAAAGTGCTACCACTCACATCTGACATGTTTTCCAGGAACCACAAAATGTGAGAAATTTGTTAAGTTCAAAAATCCAGTTAGCTAGCATAACTGGTATAATTGCATAGCATGTATGCAGATAAAACTTTACAGCTGCCTAAAGCAAGTAGTACTGAGAACTCAGTTCCAGATGGGGAAAAACAGAGAGAAGGAGGGAGAAAACTTTGCTACCCAAGCTTTTACATTGTTTTATCTGCCTGTTCAAGTGCTAATATGTCTCCCTCCTTCAAAACAATATTTTAACTATATTTCTGAGGATATTTTTCCTGTATGTTTTCCTATTGGTCACATAAGGAATAAACCTATGTATCAATGCCACTTGTAGAATTTCTTTCAATTTATTTTCACACTTTTTTTTTCTCCACCTTTGCTGACTCTAACAGGTAAATGCAATTCTACCCAGCAAAGAATATAATATGTCTACTTAGTTAACACAGCTTTAATGTCCAAGGAAATGTAAATATGCTGAAGATTTCTGCTTTCTATCACTCAAACACAAGCTAGGGGTGACAAAGAAAATAGTACTCCTACCACTGAAAATTATATTTACAGAAGCTCTGAAATTCAGCTTAGATGTCTTTGCTTTAACATTTTTTCCTGTGTTTATTTGCATACTATCTTCAGTAAACATTTTTGAAAGGAAGGACTTAATTGCATTTCATTGACTACATGAAACATATTTGTAAATTTGCTGGGAACTATATGAACATTTTTCATTAAATGGTTAAATTAAAATATTTCTAAGCCTTTTATATCTCTGCCACAGAGATATTGAGTTTGATTACTGAAAATGCTTTCAAAATTACATGTAAGATGTTAACACTGTTTAAGAGACAGGCTTGTCTAAAGGTATATTGTCTTTTGTTAGCCCAACTGGTATGTTGTGGTGGGGAAGAAAAAAAAGACAATGTTTTGGGTACTTGAAACCATTCTGGGCAGCTTTCCAGGTTTGTATTTTTTTTTATCTTAGTTTCTAAACTAAGATCAGGAGTGTCGCAGACTCTGTACAACCACTGACATGTTCTGTTAAAGCAATGAAACTATTTCCTAACCTGAAAATCAGTCATCAAGAGCTATTGCTATTTTGAACAAAATATTTTATTTTTGCTTGATTGCGCTATCTCCTGTTTGTGCTCTAATGAAACAAGATGTTTTTTTTCTTTCCTCACTCCCTGCTTCTGGACAAGTACGTGAAAACTAAACTGAGCAAAGAGCAGCATCAAGAAGCCACTTCTCCATTCAGTGCTATTTTTTTGACACTGGGGGTAAACTGAGGTCTGTAGAAGCATTGCCCAGAGATAAGGGTTACAGTTCTGTTATGAATATATGGGGAACTCTACAAAGATATTAACACAGTCTTCTTTTAAGCTTTTGCATGCTTAGCCAAATGCTGGAGGGACAGAGGTACCTGTAGTGGCTGGATAGTGATACTGGAAATGGGATTTTAAATTTTCTTTAATGGTCATGATTTTCCAAACCATCAAAGAAAGGCCAGTCTACTCTTGCAAAACTAGTGAGATGCTTCTCAACAGAACAGGGAGAAATTGCAAATGGAGAGCTTTGTGTACCCAGCCCAGCATCACCTCCCCAAGCTTAGGCTGAGGACAAGCAGCCCTCAGGTCTCTGGGGACAGCTGGAGCAGCACCGGCTGCCTCTACAGCTGTGGGTTGGCTGTCCCAGCCCTCCTGGCCCCACAGTTGCCACCTGCCCTCTCTCATGAGCACAGTCGCACACCCAAACTGCGGAGGAGGAGGTGGGGCAAGCAGGATGAAGGCAGCCTCCACCTTCCTCCATCTCCATGGCTGAGGCTCTCTGCTACAGCCTAGCTCTCACATGCAGCAGTGTACAAGCTGTGGGGTGCACAGCAAGCAAGCCTGTGCCTCCCATTCTGGGGCTCAGGAGCTTGCCTAGCATCTGGCCCCAAGCACAGGGACAGCCATGCCTGAGTGCACTTGGGCCAGGCAGAGCCTAGAGCCTGGGCTTCCTCTAGCATTCACAGGTCAAGAATTTTTGCTGACTCCCCATTAACAGGCAGGTGTCAGGATTGCCTGTGCCACAAAACAGGCACGGCTCTTGAGTTTTACAAGAGTTCATTCAGGTTTATCCACATCTCGTGAGAAGAAACAGGACTTAGCTTAATGAGACAGCAAATGAGCTTCTCCTGCCTAAACTCCTGTGGTTTTGCCCATGTCAGTGACCTTGGATAGGCTATTTTAGGACTTGCCTTTGAGGAATAACCTCTCATGGCCTTGGTGCCAAAGAAAAAAGTCTAGCTGCCTCCAGCTTTCCTTCAGGATCTTGTCTTCCTGCTTGAGCAATGTACAAACAGCCCAGGTTTACTCCTCTTCTAACAGGAACAATTTGCATCAGACTTTACAATGGGGAAGGAGGAGGAAGGAACTACTTGAAGAGGGTAGGACCACGGAGCTAGGGCTGGCGTCACCCTTGGGTTAGTGAACTGGCGCAGCCTCTCTGCTGGTCTGGGATCTGCAGGCATGTGGGGCTACAGAGCAATCTTATAAAATGCTGCAGATGCCCAAGATGCAGCCACTCCATAGCGTATGCAAGATGGGAACCCACCCTGAAAGCCCTGTGTATGTGTGCATGGATTAGGTACTTACCAGAGTTTTATTTTAATCCATTGCTGTAACTGTGACAGCAGCACTCTAAAGCAGGCATTTCCTTTATTTATCTCTCAAATACAGAAACCAGATGTTTTATGAGCCATAACCAGAGTCAATCACTTTTTATAATGACACTGATAAAGACATCCAGCCCCAAAGATTAAAACCAGAGCTTCCCTAGCAAACCACAAGTTTCATTCTGCAGCAATGAGACTGCACACAACAAAAGGAAGACATTTTTAAGGATGATGATCTTCCAGTACAGTTCACTGGCAACAAACGTCACATGGAAAAATGTCTGGAGCTCACTTTCATAAGCAAAGTTGAAATATCATGTGTGAGGGTCCTTGCAGGTGGTGGTAGCTCCTTAAACTCATCAAACAAATGCTTTGGGCCAATAGTAGGGACAAATAGCATTGCTGTCCTTTGTGTAAGAGTTTGCTTAGAGAGATTTTTACTCTTGCTTGTTGTATTGGACAAGAACATATTATAATTGTAACATGTTTAGACTGCAGCATAGTAAGGACAGCTTGATTTGTACTATGACCAGCGCAGCCTATTATTACAGCCCTGGTTTTATAGCACTTTCTGCATATAGTAAATTTGCTGCTTATTCTAAGACCTTACTGAGTGTTGTGAGCAGTTCATCTGTAAAGGTACAAATTATGAAGTTGGATGTTTACTGTGGCAATTCTGTTCATTGCACTAAAAATTTTAATTTCGCAAAGATTGAAGGTATTAGCTAGAGACTAGCAGGGATTTCTTTCTCTGCTCACAGCTGTTGTTGTGTAGTTCGTGTTCAGTCCATAAAAGCTTTCTAGGCTTTGTTGCTGAGGTTTCTGTTGGAGTAACCACCGACAGGTTTTGCACATATCTTGGTTTTGGTATCATGGGCTCGTATGTAGGGTGTAGCAGGCAGTTCTAAAAAGTGTAACTGTTTCTTTAATTAAAGGCATGTTGTTTCACCCTGCAGTTTCAGTGAGATTCAGCACAACCCAGACCAGCATTGCCAAGTGAGTCAGAAATGCTCACTCTGTAATAGCTACTGTAAAATTCACTGCCAGGTAGAAAGTATGATTTCATAGCCATCCAAATGTTAAGCTGTTTTGCAGGTTACTTCCTTCCACATTATTCTTGCTGTGCTTCTTGTCACTATATTATGACTCCACAAATAAGCAGGCCTGGGAAAAGTAGATAGTAAAGAAACACTCTTGACTAGTTCATAAAATAAATTTATCTTTTGATCTAAATAGAGGATATGGTAATCATTAATAACCATGAGATTGCTACCCTTTCACTAGCTTTCACTGTGCATTCAAGGGATTTTCCCTTCTTTTCCCCAGTCGTAGGCAGGGCTGCAGAGCCTTTTACCTGCTGAAAGTCTGCTCTGCTTTTAACCATGTGCTAAAGTGCAGCTCTTGCAGGTTTCTCAATTGGTACCACAAGTAGACTCTCCTCCTACTTAAATGCAGAAACCCTGGGAGGCCTCTCCCCAAGTTGGAGCCCAGCTTAGTGCTCTGCACATCTCTCAAGTCCTTCCACAATCAGGGTGAAAGGAAAAAAGCAAGCATGCCTCTGCTGATTGGGAGAGGTTTAATTATTTCCCACTGAAGCTTCTGGAAGCAAACAAAATGCCTAAACTGAAGAGGACAGCCCTTAGGGCTCCTGTCCAAAAGAGAAGCCTCTCTTCAACTGTCACCATACACTGGTTATGGGGACTCCTGTTCTCTTTCTTCTCTTTCACCATGTGCTAAGGCGGCACACAGGAGAGCAATTTCTTAAGAAGCCCTCCTGCCTTGAAATGCTGCAGGAGCAAGTCCGCATTCACAATTCTGTCCTTATTTTATCATCTAGCCAAATATTGATGAACTCATCTGTTCCAATAGTGTTGTTACCAAGGACACATACAAAATAAGTGGCTTAGCCTATTGTGTAATGGCAGTTGTCCTAATTAGTCAGAAAAGTTATCACTCATATGTAGGGTAACACAACAGTGTTAATAGCCATGAATACCTTTTCCTCTAATAAATGCTTAGTCACCCCACTTCTATAGACATTGATTCCTGGTTCTGGAGCCCAGCTGTTTTAGAAATGTCTCATTGCCTACAAGACAATAAATGGATCCATAGCTAGATATGTCCTTTGAGCAGGGTCAGGAGTTACTCAGTCTTGCTACAGCCAAGGGATAGGTTCATCTATTCCATTTCTGTAGTCTGTATGGCAACAAGAAGCACAGAGGAACAAACTTAGGAGACAGAGCTCGCATCGCAGATAGAGCTGGCATCTCATGGCAATATGCCCATCTCTGCAATTATGTAGTGTAGAGGAACAGTAATGTTCATGTGCTAGAGTCACTAAAAACAGGATAGAAGGAAGGGTCTTCAGGAAAGCGCTGTCTATCGGCTTGCCGCAAGACAGGATCAGCTGTCCCTACACCACTTCCTGTTGATGATTGTCTAACCTGTTTCCAGGAACTTTCAATGATGGAGACTCCACAGCCTCCCTTACCATCTGATGCTGGCCTGTTTATTTCTCTTTTTTTTCGTTTTCCTTCCCCCGTCCCCCCAATTATCTCTTGTGTATTTAAAGATTTCTACTGGTCTTCTCGTTTCTAGGTTAAACAATTCCCATCCTTTCAAACTGTCTTTAGAGATTGTTCTCTAGATCTTGCAATCTCCTCCTCTGACCTCTCTGTTCTGTCTGTATCTTTCCTGAAACGCAGTGCTGGCGCCATATTCCAGCTGAGGCTTTGTTGATCCTGAATACACTGATGTGCTTCACCTTCCAGTTTGTGCTTTTCTTGCTACACCTAGTATGGTGTTTGTCTTTTTTTTTTTTTGCAACAGCATGACATAGCTGACTGATAATCAGCTCTTGTTCCTCTGCATTCCACTCTGGAGATGATGCTAATCTGATCTTGAAAGCTCAGTGGGGGAAGAACTGGTTCAGTTTAGACAGCCCTTTTGATAAGCAGCTCTGTAGCCTAACCAAGTTTCTTATGTACAGTGTTTCTTATGTACAGTGTGGGAAATCCAGCTGTAGTAGGATCCAGATCCAAACTAACCATCAGTTCCACAGATTTGCTTAATTCATCTGCCTTAAAAGAAAGCTGATAGACAGTAGTTTGTAATGGTCTTCCTGTGTATTGTCAGTCATTGGGCAGAGGAACCAAACTATGCTGATCTCTCTTGACACTTGTCTACCAGCAAAAACTAGTTATTTAATTTCTCTGTATTGCCATTCTAATTGTTGTAGCAGCAGTGAATAGTATTACTGGGACTAAGACATTTTTACCATTGTAACTGTATTTTAGCTTCTTCATACAATACAGCTACTTCCAGTGGCCACTACACTAATCAGTCTGAACTCACCACAGGCTTAAAAATAGTGGTGGGAGAAAAATGGTGGGAAAACTTGTAGTGTATCTTAACTGACTAATTAAAATATCTTAATCTCCATGTTTGGATTTAACATTTCACAAGCATGACATCAACTGCATTAAAAACAATATACGCTGAAAGACAGATCTGACCCTTTGAGCTTCTGGGAGGATATCAGGCTATTCAGGGTCTATATGCATAAACTGGAGCTACTGTTCATACTTTTCCTTTTCTTGTTCTGTAAGTATCATATTCAGACTTAAGTTTCCCAGCAAAATTCAGAAGTCTGTCCTTTCTTCTTTTAAAAACACTTCTAGCCATAACTGATCATTCCAGTAAAGCACATGATGAAATGAGATTCATTTAATTCCCCCAGAATATTTAATCACAATTTTTATCATGTCATATATCAGAATATATGGTTTTTCTGAATTTTCTGAAAGTTAGTATTTTTGTGAAGCATTTTGACAAAACTGTCTTCCAATTTAAGCACAATAAAATATCCTTTTTAAGCCCTTTGAAAGCAATTAATAGCTACAATGTGTGCCATTTAATCCATAAGCCTCATTTCCTTAAAGGCCAACCCCAGTAAAGGATCAAGTGTGATATTTTCATGCCTTGAAAGTTAGAGGAAAAAATCCCATTAGCCAGGTTCTCAGTCCCTATTTCAAATATAGTTATGATGAATTGAGAATATATGGACTGCAGGAAATGCAGATGATGGAAACTATCCATTAACATCTATTGGAACCTTACATTCATTGTGACAAAAACAGTGAGATAATAAACCATTCTGAGAAATAACACTAACTACAAAAGATTGTTCTTTTAAATCTAAGAATTTACAAATATAAATAAAAGAACTGCCTATCATAGAATCATAGAATAATTTAGGTTGGAAAAGACACTTAAGATCACTGAGTCCAACTGTTAACCTAGTACTGCAAAGTCCACCACTAAATCATGTCCCTAAGTGCTCTATCTACAGGTATTTCAATACCTCCAGGGATGGTGACTCCACCACCTCCCCGGGCAGCCTGTTCCAATGCTTCACCACTCCTTCAGTAAAAAAATTTTTCCTAAGATCCAATCTAAACCTACCCTGGCAAAACTTGAGGCCATTTCCTCTTGACCTATCACTAGTTACATGGGAGAAGAGACCAACCCCCTCCTCACTACACCCTCCTTTCAGGAACTTGTAGAGAGCAGTAAGGTCTCCCCTCAGCCTCCTTTTCTCCAGAGAAGACTAAACAACACCAGTTCCCGCA
>VZTL01050520.1:27007-42735 GCA_013400535.1 Scopus umbretta | reverse complement strand
AGTCTAGGTTTAAGTTCTGTAAATTTATATAACTAAAGTAGGATAACAGGAACTTTAATGTCAACATAATCAGGTCCCAGGAACACGTAAATCAGCTCTTTATTAGAATAAAGAGTTCTTACACAGCATAGAATTACACCTCTTACAGAAAAGGAAGTTAGAGAGACAGAGAAGGATGAAAGAAGAGCCTGTTAGAGACCTGATAATTAAAAGGGTCTTTTTCAAACACAAACAGAAGAGTATGACTTGAGTTAAAGAAATAGCAATGCTTATATATGCACTTATTATCGACAAAGGTCCTTGCATTTATGTAAAACAATGCTTATGAAGAAAAATAAGATGAGATATAAGCAGAAATGTTTTCAAAGCAGAATTTTGTTCATGGATTTCCATAAAATAATAGTGACCATTTAGAAGTGTCCCTTTTAAATTATCACGGACTAAATCAGAGACTAGAACTAAAATGTAGCCACTCTCTGAAAAATTATGGTAGTGGAGGCTGCTGTTCTTTATGCATGTTGTTCACATTTACTCTTCAAACATATAGTTCAGTTTAATTAGCATGTGATTGAAAAGTGTTGACGTCTTGTGTTCTGTGTTGCTAAATGGATTTCCTCATGCTGGGGAATATGTAAATTCCTTGAAGAATTGTTTATGCTACCAGAGCAGCTTTTAAGTAATTTTGATGACAAGAATTAAAGTAGGCAGTCAACATAGTTATTTTGAGGATTTAATATAGTTGTGAACACAAGAGAGTAAATAACTTTTCAAGGAGCTGAAGCAGTCTGTGAAAACAGCTGTACAGATTTTTATTTTTTTATTTATTTATTTTATTTCATGGAGCAGTAGAGTTTAATTGCAGCTTTCTGGCAGCCAAAAATAAGATGAATAAATGTGAAAAAAAAACCCTCTCTTTCAAAGCACTGAATATCATTTAAAAAAGAAAAGACTTAAGTATTTCTGTATGATTCTTCTCTGGGCTATAAAAACATTATATGTCTGTAGCTTCATTTATTTCACAAAGTATATTTCTGATTCACTTTGGTTGTATAAGAGAAAAATGTGAATTAAAGTGTAAATTAAACTTCTTTGAAAGCTACATATTTTTAATTGTCAGAATGGAAGAAGCAAAGTACTGTCAAAAGCTTGCATAGTTCAGACAAATCTAGAAATATATGGACACTGACATTTCCACTCCACAGAAAGATTTGCAGTTTCAGAATCAGTTTTAATCCAAACCAGAGTGAACAAAACAAAGAGCTTTCCAAGAAACATCATTTTCAGAAATAAAAAAATCAGATTAATTAAAAAAAAAAAAATTAAAATGTTAGACTGCCATGTTTTTCAGGCTTATAATATTTTGAAAAACACTGTGAAAGGGAAAGTTATTTCAATATTAAAAAGCTGAAAATCATTCCTGACATGAAAATGCCAAATATGTTTACCATTTGTTTTCAAATTAGAAATGTTATAAATGAAATCGATGAATCAGAGGGTTCTCTAGTTCTGTCCTAATGCATGGACATTAATAGCCATGAGCTGTATGGGAGCATGCAAGAGCAATTAGCATCAGCAACAGCCATCAATATAAAACCACAGTTTTGGGAGGTTACTGGCAACCCTTCCTCATTTTTAAGGGTGACTTCTTTCCTTGTCCCTAACAGTGACACACCAAAGTCCCATTAATATATAACTACTGGAGAGGCTTGTACCTTTATAGGCAGAAGATCATGCTGTAGTAAGGATTAATCTAAACTGAAGTATTCACCTAACTCGAATCTTTAAAAGTTTCTATTCATGGTGCTTAAGATAGCTTCCTAAGCTCCCTTAGGACAATGCAGAGAGTGATGTGCTTCTAGAGTATCATTCTTCTGTTGCAGTCAGATGCTTTAGTAGAAAGGATTTTTTTTTTTTTTTTTCCCATTAGGTCTGACTGTAGAGAGATTTCGACCAATAGATGCTAAACTTTTATGTGGGCAAAATTAGGTGAAGTTAGTCCCTCTTTAAATGTCAGAATAAACCATGTAGAAGAGAAAATCCCTTTTCAGTGCATTAGGCAGATAATACTCCTTTGAATCCATTGTGTTCACTATGTCACATCACACTAACTGATGATGGTGTTGAAGAAAAATTATTTTTGTTCAAATATGAAGTTAATCTACCTCAACAAAATGCATGTTTATACTAGGAAAATACCATGTTTGCCAGAAACTCAGAAACATTATGAGTGTCCTTCTGCTTATGAAATTGAATCTCTGCCACTGAGGTATGGTGAAGTGCAAGAGAGTGGAGTTATACCCCCAGCCTTGTCACCCATTCCCATCATCAGACACACTGGTGGACATTCTTCAGTAATTCTTCTCATCAGTCATGTAGATTTAAACAAAACTTCACTATAATCATAACTAGCGTTATTCTCTCTGAACAAAACAGTTCAAAGAGGGAGTGGGAAAAAAATTAACACCATGATGTTTTGTTATGAGAACATAAATCAGATTGTGATAAAGGAGAGGGGTAAAAGATAAGGGAAGATAAGGGAAACAGAAAAGACTACATAACGGATCATCTCTCTCATGTAGTTCTAGAAAACATGAACCCAGAAAACCAAGGAGATCCAGGCCATCAAAATCAATGAAAAGTTTATTGACTTCAGTGGTGCCACATCACAGGCTCTTTTTATCCTTAAAACTTAGAGAGATAGTAGGATAAGAGAACTGTCTAACCACATGAAAGAAACCGCTGCTCTACTAAGTCACAGATTAACTTAAAATTAAGGAATTTCTGCAAATACTTAAGTTACCCTGTATCTCTTACCAGACAGATATATAATGAATAGCTTAGCAAGTGATAAGAAGTAGAACAAAGGATGAAAATCTATCCAAGTGCAGACAGTGTATAGTTTTAATTTTATCAATACCTTAGAAACAAAGATAGACACAAGCAACCAGTCACAATACTAACAATAAGAAAGAAAAATAATATTCTTTGTACTTGCAGCAAAATTTTCTTCTGTTCACATGAAAATTCTACTGTTTATGGACTGTAACATCCTTCCTAGAAGTAATAAAATCCTGTCTGACATTTTATGGACATTAGTTTGGCTTCCAAAGGCATTCCTTAAAACTGCAAGCTTAGTATGTCCAGTTTCTGAGGTTACTACATTATATAAAATGTACAGAATAATTCCTGATCTTTTCAATACATATTGAATTCATGAGGTTTGGAAAGTGAGGAAGGAAAGAAATCCTACCATTAATCTTCTAGTGTTGATCACTCAGATATTTCGTGCTTTAAATTTGGTAGAAGAAAATCCAGAGATGCTTTAAAAAACAGGTTGACTTTTACTAATATGTTGAAGAAATACAATCTTCTGGCTTCAGCTGCAGTCAGCATAATTGGCTGGTTTTGGTTTCCTTCAACTATTTAAAGGCACAAAGTATATCTGCTGGGTAACACAGTCACCCATACACTGGTTCCCAAAAGCAAGACAGCAGTCATGGAAATTCAATGAAATTTCAGTGTGTGTGCTACAGGATTTGGCTTGATCTTGGCCACCTTAGTGACTCAAGCAGAACTCGTATTTATAACTGAACAAGTCACAAGTTTTCCCACTACAGAAGTGTTCAGATAAACTACTGGTTCCCACTGCATAGAAGTAAATAAAATTTGATTTTAAAGTCTTGTCTTTTCATAATATCAGCTTTTGTACCTGTACTATGAGAACATATGGAGTATGGGAAAATTTTGAAGTGTTAATTGATTTTGTTTGAATCCTGTTACCCTCTGTTTGGTGTGAATTGTTAAGTTGTCAAAACATTAAGTTATATAAGGAATGGAGCAGAGAATAAACAAAACCATAATTGTATTGGTATCAGAGGTGTATCTGCAGCTAATATACTATGTTCACACTGGTTATCCCATCTCAGACTGCTGAAAGATAAGGGGAATAGCAAAACAGCAATAAAAATTAAAGAAAAAGCTAGTTCTCACAAAATAAAAGATAGCTTTACTTTCCTTAGTAAAGAGATTAAAATGCAGAATTTATGTGACAGGAAATTTTTTAAGTTCAAGAATTGAAGTATATTAAAATAAACTGAGAAAGCAAACATGTACAGGAGTATCAAGAGTATCTTGGGTTAAGAATATTATCCCAAAAAACATTAAAAGGAGCATTTATCTGTGTGCTTCACAAGTGTCACTATTAGAAATTAAGATCTAATGTGTGGGAACAGGTTGCTTGCTGCTTCTGTGAAGTCATGTTACCTTCCTCAGAAGCATCAAGTATAGACAGTTGATATGGATAAGGTTTTGGAAAGATGGAGTAAGACGCAATATAGCCATTCTTGTATTTACATGTACCTAGGAAAATATCAACAGAATAAAATAAGACACACAGAAAACTCCCAAAAATCTCTGACCACATCCTATGGATCAGGTATTTGATCATGTGTAATTCATATTCTGGGCTGAAGTAAAAAATGATCTCTCCACAGGATTACTTGGAGTTTTCTGTTGCCAAGCATTCATACATTGAATGCAGGAAGAATAAAAGTGATAATTAACCAGGTCAAGATTAATTCATTTTCCACTGCTAAGTTGAGTATAGCTTCAATGCAATGAATCATTCTCATACCAAACCACTAGAAAGCAGATTTTAGGCAACGGCTTAGCTCAAGCCTATTTCTGTCTTAGAAAACTAGGTTTCTCTTCAGGAAGTTTGAAACTGAAGTTCTGTCTTGAACTTCTGTCTGAAGTTATTTCACCTCCACAATAGTATTTTTGACCCATAAGAGAAGATAAATGTTCTTATACACAGTAAGGACATTGGGAAGTAAGTACTGAAGGTAGAAATTAATTATGATGTTTGAGAAAAAAACACTTCGCCTTTGTAAGGCAAGAACATATTACATGAATACAGAGTAGTATGTCAATATTTAGAAATAATTAGCCAATTACACTGCTAGGTGATAATATTGCAATGAATATAGGGAAAAGTGTGGATTAAAAACTCACTCTTACATCCACCTCAAAATTAGCTGCACAATATAAAGCAGAACAAGACGGCAAGTCAGATGACTTCTACCTTAGCAAAATTGACCCGAGAGACAAACACATCTAATTGAACCTTATGCATATGAACTCTTTAGTGATGATTTATCACAATTTCAGGAATCTATTTCCTTTGTTTGGAATATTCGTTACTGTTTGCAGGCACCTAAACATAGGAAGTTTCTGGGATTTTGTAATATTTCTTAAATTACTTCTTTCCATTGTGAGATATTTCAATATTATTCCTTTCAAATTTAATGAACAAAGAATGTGAAATCTGCTGGCAATTTGCTTGCTAGCATGACTGACACTATATAGTGTAATTAACTTGTGTCTTGTTTTGTTTTGTTTTGTTTTGTTTTTCTCTGTGAATGCAAAATGAATAACCTGTGGATCCTAATTATATGGGAAATTCCAGCTTCAGGGACACTGACTGGTTAGTAGAAATTTGTGGGGAAAAAAAAGTGCACCATTACAAATTAACCAATCTTTGATTTCTAAATTTATGTGGGTTTTAATCCTAGTTCTGCATGTGGAAAAAATGCATTCATTTGATTGTAAGGACTGTGGATGTTCTTGTTCTTTCTTTGTATCTTGTATCCTTGAATATCCTTCTTTGCAATTTATCTGTGCATTGCTTGCACTCCATAATGATATCCAAAGCATGAATCAGCTGATGAAGAGGGATGAACATTGATGAAATAATACTCAATCTGTTGGAGTCAATTAGGGTATTTCATAACTAAATACATAAAAAATATACAAAAAGTTTTCATTACAGTGACATTCTGAATGAGAAGAAGGTGGAGAATCCAGAGAAGCAGATCATCACACAACAAAGCTGATGCTGGAAATCTGCTCTGGATAATCTGCTGTTTATTAACTTCTATTTTGCTACCCCTCTCCCAAAAGAAACAGGTATTTCATGCCTCACCTTCTCTAGTAGCAAATCTGCATTGGACTTGGGAAAGCCAGCTACATCGGCCATACAACTCAAGTACCATGAAGCAGATGTACAGGCAAGGGACACATATATTGACTTTATATCCCCATTTGTTATGAAAATACTAGAAATTATTTTATTTGCCAAAGGAAGGAAGACAAACTACACAATCTTCATGGTTCTGTAAGAGTACTGTGATCACCTAACTTATTGATAAGATAAAATAGTTAAAGTAATTATATTTTTCCCTTGGTAAATGCCTCATAAAATTACCTGGTTTGGAATTTTCCTCTTTAAGCATCCATTTACATAGTGGCATTTTATAAATTGACATAACACTTTAGTATCTGTAATCTGTTGCTGGATGAGAAAGACAACCATTACCATTCTAATGAAATAGGGGTTTTGCTTTTACGTTAATTCTCACAAACTTGTACTATAAAAGTATAGTATATTTCATCACAGTTCTGATTACTTAAGTTGACACTGGTAAAGACTACCCATTTAGGAAAATGCTGAGACTTCTTAAAGCTGTATTTTACTTGGCAATAATAGCTTTTAAAAGAAGCTGTACTGGCTGCAGACAGACAAATGGGTTAAATTAATCTGTGATAAAGAGCCACTCATTTGAGTGGATTGACCACAAAGATGAAGTTGACCCAGATTGCCGGAGAACAGTCACTTTCTTCTTGCCAGGAGAATTTCAGTCCAAAAGAAAGAAAGCATTCCCCTTTTGTGGTCTAGTCTGGAAATCTCCATAGAGTTACAGAAGTACTCGAGTATCTCTCCTTGTCAATATTCCCTTTCTCCTGCCCTATGAGAAACGTGAAACATGTCAAGCAGAACAACTGTTAAATTACCAGGAGCTAAATGAAAATTTTTTCCTGTCCTTAGTGCTATAAAGAGTCTTCAGTTTTTCTTTCAGATTTGGAATGGTGAAAGGAAGGATGAAAGTGTGCAGAACAAATCCCTGTGTAATCCATTTTGTAATCTGTTTTTATATCTGCCAATTGACTGAGAGCATGTGTTCTCAGTCCGGGAAGATGAGTCAACTAATGTACTTCATTTGGCTTCCTTCTCACCCTCACCTCCGAATGTATACAAGAGAGACTGATTCCTATCCCAGTCATTACGTAAGGATCACTGCACTCTTACCTAAATAGTCCTTACATTGTTAAGCACTATAAGAACATTGTAAGGAAAAGGACATTGTAAGGACTATAAGCATGTCTAAATGCTCATATAGAGTATGCCTTCAGAATCTCTCCTGAGCATTCAGGCTGTACATGATGAAATTTGATTACTTGCAATCCATAACTTGATTATAGCAAATCTTCTTTTCAAGGTTTATAGGGTTGTGGGTTTTTTTGAAAGCAAAACATGAAACCCTATTATTCATTTTTGTGCAACCGATTGTCATATAATTACTGGTGATTCCCTTGTGTGCTTCATCAGCTCCAATTGCATAAAGGTAGCTTTAAAGGCAGTGAAACAGGAGGCAGAAGCAGGTTTGGTCAGCCTGAGAAAACAACACACCTGCTGGATTACAATGCAAAGCTCCGAGTGGAAAAACAGGTTTGCTGTTTGAGAAAAGCTTCTGCATGTATCTGAAGGAAATGGAGAACCAAAAATTATTTAATGCTGTAGAAAGTCAGATTTCCTGACTTTGATATTGTCCCCTTTAAGAGAAGATATTAACAAAAACAAAGAAAAAAAAAATCCTGTAGTTTTTTTGAAGCTGAAAGAGGAGGTTATATTGTTTAGTAAAATGCCAGCCAGGTATTTTTTCCCTCACTTCTGAGCTTTGATTCCTACTGAAAACATAACAAACCAAGCAAACAGAATTGTGGAGGTGCCTTATCACTTGTTTCCCATTTCATAAGGAACTTTAAATTATAGAATCATAGAATCATAGAATTATTAAGGTTTAAAAGACCTCTGAGATCATCAAGTCCAACCACCAACCCAAAACGCCATGTCTACTAAACCATGTCCTGNTACTGAGCCCTGGGGAACACCGCTTGTGACCGGCCACCAACTGGATTGAACTCCATTCACCACCACTCTCTGGGCTTGGCCATCCAGCCAGTTTTTAACCCAGCGAAGGGTGCACCTATCCACACCACAAGCTACCAGCTTCTCCAGGAGAATGCTGTGGGAGACAGTGTCAAAAATTATATTGGTGAGAGAGACTGACTTTTGCTTCTAATGAATGAATGGGGAAACATTACCTGAATTTCAGTGGGAACAGAGCCACATGCTTCATTACATGAATTGTAAGGCACTTTCTTCAAACTGTAATAATTACATTAGTGACATCCAGGGAAATCTTCAACATTTGGCTTGATAGTGAGAATGTAAAAGAAGAAAGCTAGGTCTTAAAGGAAGTGCATGTATTTTTAATACTATGAAACATATTTTAGGATTTCAAAAGCTCAGAAAAAAAGAATTTTTTTTTTTTTAAAGTAAGAGAGATGGTGGTACATGCAAAGCTTAATGTCCTGCTCAGGGTGCCAGAGAATACTTCAAGAATTATATCCTTCTAGAACCTGCATTTCACCTGCACAAAATGGACTTTCAGGGCTTCATGCCAAGGGATGCCAAGTTGCTAATTTCCTATAGAAAAGCTAGGTGGAAACTGTGTCCAAACTGAAAACCAGGGAATGCTCAGACATGAAATTATGGATCAGTCTTTAATTGTACACCAGCAAAAGACCATCTCAGTGGCTGCTTTCTGGACCTCCTGCTTGATAAAGTAATTCAGCTGTGATTGGAGAAAGAGTGCTAAGTATTTAGTCAGCACCATGCTGCTGTCAATCTAAAACATGTCAGGAATTCTAAAGAAAATCAATCAGAAAGATAAGAAATTAGTCAATAATTGCTAACATCAGTTTTTGGAAGGGTAAAAGTAACTAGTGCTCTTATAGCTCATTTTAAAGTGCAAGAAAATTCCCATGAGAGGGGAACATGGAGGGAGTTAAAAGCAAATGAACATTTTCCTAGCAACCAATTATAATTTAATTGTAATATTGTAGAGAAAAAATACACATTATATTTTATTTGAATGTATAGAATATATACTTTATGCTTAACATTAACATTCTGTAACAAAAATAAACCAGTAAAAAATATTACTTGAGTCCCCAAAGCCTCATGAAGGGAAAAAGAAAAGAGATTATCTAAATTTTACATGAGAATATCTATAATAAAAAGGAATAAAATTTAATACTGTAATTTAGGGCTTCTTTTACAGTAGCTTTTCAGATTATAGTAGCTGCAAAAAGGGCTGGGAGAAGATTTCCCTGATGCAGGTAATTAGTGATACACAGCATTGACTATAGATATGTCTGCACTGTAGTCACAGTTGCAATGTAGTCACATTGCATTCACAAACTGGAATCTACAGCAAATTGACAACTAATCTCCTGTCTTTTCTATACTGAAAAGGCCAGCTACTACGAGAGCAAGCTGGGAAGTTTCTTTCACCTAATTTTAAACATCTGAACGGGTCCCCTTAGACTCCTCATACATCCTAGGCACCTCCAAAGATGTGTCATTTCACTTCTTTTATGCACCTGCATTGCAATGAACTGAATCACACTGCAGGGTTGTTTGTTGTTTTTTTTTTTTTTTTTTCCCTGCCAACCAAGAACAAAACCTTCAGAATTTTGCTTCGGCCTTGGCTATCTAAGTTAAGGCAAAGTAACCCCACACAGTAGAGCAGCATAAAGCTTTAATAATAGGAGTGTTCAGTAATGGTTGAACAACTGGAAATTAGTGAGAGGACTTTTGGGTTTGGACTTAGTAAGGATCAGGAATCTGTATAAAGAGTTCAAATTATATTGTCACAAAAAATGCATGTTTAGTTACACATTTCATTTATTACGATGTGTATATAACTGGAATCCAATTCCTTTTCCTACAGCAATTGCTTCCTCTGCTGGAGGTTAATTATCCTATAATCATAGTACAAATTATCCAAGTGAGATGGTGACATGTTTAACTTTTTTAACTTCCTGACAAAGTCTGTAGGATGTAATCAGCTTAATACAATGCCAGTGCAATCTAGAGGACTGCATCACTGATACTAACTGAAGCTTCAGAAAATTTTTTTTTTTGTGAATAAACTGTGACCTACTCAGATCAGATCCGTAGATGTTAAAAAAATGAAAAAGTGTAGAAAAAACACGTAATGCATCTTACCAGGTGGGGTGTTAACAAGCCAGTAGTTGTAAATACTGTCTTTCACTTCCCAAAGCTGATGAGTTTCAATTTCAAAAGCCATATATGAAGAGCAGGAGGTGGTCTAGGAAGCATATGGAAAGAGATATAGAACAGTCTGAGGACTTGCATGTACTTCAGACATGAAAAAAGACTACAGACACAAAAGTGGTTGATTTTTCTCAGCTTTAGAAAATGATCTAATATAAAGATATTTCCTTCACATGCAAATCTTGCCTTTCCTCTAAAAGTTTGTATACATATTATAAGCTGTTATCTCTTATAGTCATTGAGGGAAGTTATGCACCTCACCTAACATTAGCCAGCAAAGAGTTAGATATCTGCTCTAAACTGACGTTTGTGCTAAACAAAACCTAACAAAGTGGGGAAAAAATAAATAATATGATGATTTGTTATTTTTGGAGAGCAAATTCCTGGCTTTGTCTATTAAAGCACTATATCTTCTCACTGATTTATGCAGAAATCGGTCTATTATGCTGCTTGCATGAGAACATAGAGAAATCAGAAAGAAAAGTTTGGAAAAATCTTCATCTCCTATTTTGGACTTTATAATCTTAGTCACATATTCTCAGATACACTTATGAAACAAATCAGTCTCTAGTTTAATATAGCAATACACATGTTCTAGTCTATAATAAATGCAAGATATATCAAAATGTACATTTATAGAGTTACAGTTACAATGAGAGCCAATATTAAGTTGCAAAGAGATGTGCACAGTAACAGTGTCATGAAGGAAAGTGAGAAAAGACTCCCCCTCCAGCTGGTTTTCTTGGTGACAAGCAGAAGAAGAAAAGCTACATGGAGGATGCAGCTTAAACTAACAATCTTGAAGATGTAAATCTTTGCAAAAGAATGCATAAACTCTATAGAAAAACTGGATTCTGCTGAGTGATTCATTATTTTAATGATTTCCTGCTTTAATGCACATCCTCTTTTCCTTCGTGGAAGTTGCATCAATCCCTGTTAAGGATTTAGCTTTACAATGACGCTTTTATAACATTCTGGACCTTTGTCATGTTGGCATATGGGTCATTCCCTTTATGTAAGTACAAGAAGGCAGAGAACAGTTGTCCTGGAGGATAAGGAAAAATTCAAACCTGAAGTGGCCAAGTATTGTTCTGAAGTACAGAGTGAGTTCCTTTTTCCCTTAGGAGCTAAATGCTGGCAGGTAGCAAGTGTGCAGGAAACCTGAACATGTTTCAATGCTATCTGTTCCAGTAGATGTCAGTAAGAGGCAATGGTGTTTATAGGATGCCAAATCAGAGACGAGCAGGTATTTTTAAATCACAAGAGTATGGAAAAGCTTTTCCTAGCTACCAAAGTAATGTTTCACCTCTGAAAAGTTTTTTAGCTCCCAAATAGGACTTTACTTTGGATCCAGGTCTGGAAATAAACTCCTGTTTTCCACTATATTTCAAAAGTTAAGGTAATATATACTCTTTATAGGAAACTGTATAGAGATCAGGAGACAAGCTGAGTGCCATTGCTAAGGAAATAGTGAAGACTTAAAAGAAATAGAGGTGTATTCATCTCCACAAAATGTATATTTCTAAAGAAAGAAACTACAAGAATTTTTGAATGCTGCAAATATTTAAACCTCTTATAGACAGATTTTTTATTACTATTATTATTACTGTTATTGTAATTGTTATTACTATTCTTATTATTACTATTCTTATTATTACTGTCAGTCCTCTATTAAGCTGAAAAAAACCCAAACATTTGGAATATAGAAGAATAAACAAAATTATGGATTCCCAGGTGAATATCATGCTTGTGTAAGCTCTCTGAGACAAGGAACACTTCTCTGTTGTGTGGCTGTGCAGCAGCAAGCATGTTGAAGTCTCAAGTCCAGGGCAGTTGCTCTGGTGTTGCTGTGATATCCATTTACGGAGTCAATTGCAAACAAAAGATGGACAATTATGTCAGGTCACAGATTAGTTCACATAAGGTTTTAATAAGAACAAGGCATAGGCTATATTTGTATTTACTGTTGTTCAACCTACTCTCTCTAGGAAACATGCTGTGTGCGCGAATCGTTCTGTTTTAGTTAATGACAGAGGTTAAGGTCAGAGATAGGAGCAAGGTACATAAGAAGAAAGGAAAGGAAAGGAAACAGAGCAAAAAGCTTCCACTACAAAACTAATGCTTTCCCATCCAAACCAGGGGTGCAGCCTGCAACCCCAGCAGTACAGCCAGAGGCTTAGAGGTCTGCAGTGGAAACACCCAGCTCGTGGTGCAAGAGCAACATGAACAGATGGTGCTATAGCACTCTCATATTCCATATTTCTCCACCCACCAGCACCTGCTATCTAATCAATCCCTTCATTTTTCAGCTTCCTAATAACAAATTATTACAGTCTCACCTTTCATTTGTTTTGATTACACATCAAGGCCATCTATGCTCACAGTCTGGGTTTATACTACCAAACTTGGTGTCTTTTTAGGATTCCAGATTTCTAGAGTTTTATGTAAGAGAGAGGCAGGCCCTCAACTTCATTAAAAATATATAATGCAATGTGCAAGAATTCTCTGCCCTTTAAAAAAACCATACAAGCAAACACATATTAATTAGGGGAAGCAAAACAGCAGAATGTTATAAGTATGCTATGCAAGGGTAATAAACTTACTGTCTCATTTGTGCTGTCTGTAGCCTCGCAGGCTCAATCAGCACTTTAACTAGAAATGCCAAAAACCCTGAAGATGCCTTGAAGAACACAAATTCATTTCCTTAGAGTTTTTTAACATGGGTTTGGTTCTGACAAGCATCTGTGTCTCATCAAGAATTTGTCTTCATAAGGAGGTCCTTAGTAAGCCCCTAATTGTGGGTTATGACTGTTCTAATTTTGAAGATTGTGAATGTCAGCAGTTTGTAAAAGCATCATAGCCTCTCAATTTTAGAAAGGTCAGTAGGACCCTATTACAGTCAAATGTTCTCTGCAGGCTTCGTAATTCAAACCTCTATTATTCCTTGTTCTCTGTTCCTCTTCCCTATTCCTTTTGCAAATACCCTATATGAATAAAAGGATCATCATTTCAGTGCAATGGAGCTACCCCTTGGATGGAAGAAATCAGTTCTGGGCCAGTAGCACTACAGTACGCAACCATTTCCAGCAGCCAAAATCTGCCCTTGGACGCAAGTCAGTGGAAACATGCACATTCAGTGGTAGACTCTGGCCCCAGAAGGAGAAACAAAGAGTAACTAGAGCAGCTGAAACTGCCAAAGGGATTTAGGTTGGCAGAATGTATTTAACCTAATTTGGCATGTGGTCAGGACATGAGAAGTTAATAACTGATTGCTTTAAAAAGCTGGTTCTTTGTTTAATACAAATGTTCATAGTATTGGCTTCATATCTTATCTGTCAGCTCCAAAATAAAAAGAAAACCCTGTTTCAATAATGCTATTAAGTGTGAACATTCACTGTTTTGACTTGTTGCAAATCATGACATCAATGAAACCACTAGCATGCAGGTTCTCCTTGAAGTTTCCCCACTTACTGGCCTGGCCTTCATATCCAACCTACCCTGTGGAAGCATTGGGAGAATATGAGTTAGATGGAAGAGCAATCTCACAGGAGCAGAGAGGTGCCTCTAATTCTGCCAAGGCCCTGGGGAAGCACATCCTTACAGAAGAGACTGCCCTTCACACCAAACCTAAACATCAGATTGCACAGTATCAGAAAAGAACTGGAAATATAATTATCAAAATTGCAGAGTGTCTGTATCAACAGCTTTGAGAATATAACATACACTGCCAACCTACTGTTAAATGAAATAATACAGGATTTTTGCTTAATAAGTACATTTTTATATAATAATCAGGCCATATATTAATTCTTATTTCCATTATTTTACTTCTCTTCAAAGCACTCATTATAATCCTCATTCATTTTAAGTTTCTACCATGCCAATGCATTTACTAGTATCTCTGCTTACATCTATGTGTAGTCCCATTGACATCAAAGAGAAAGGTTATAAATAGTAAATATGGAAACAGTTGACTAGGGTCTTCTGAGAATGTGTAATATTTGGCTTCTGAAATATTTGTAACTGGTCATAACTCATAATAAGAAGGTTAGACTTTCTGAATTGAGCAAACTTTTCCTGGTGCATGAATATATATGTTTCTTCATTCTCCTTTGAAGCAGATTTTTAATTTGGTGAATAAATATGACAAAATTGCAGTCATCTTAGACTGTATGTTTTCAATTTGAAGGACTACAGAGTCACTTCTAAGAAAATTATTAAAAGAAATTGTGGAAAGCATACTCATTGCCTGTAAGCTTAGAGTCTTTCTGCAGGAGTTTGTATCTTTAGTGGAAAATGGTCTCTAACAATCATCAAATTTAAAAGTGATGAGCTTCGATTAAGCTGCTAAGGCTGAATCTTAGAGGCAACTCATCTGTCTGAATCCCATGAAGGTGGCCTAGTAAGAGAGGCCTGACTCTTTCTAGGGTGCTGCACCCAAGCTTTTCCACTTTTGTCTGTACCTAGTACCAGTACCTCTGCTTAGTGCATTGCCTTTGTGGATCCCATTTAGAAGTGTTTAATTCTGCCCACAGATACAATACAGAATTTAGACAACTAACACAGGATTTGATTTACAGAAAATGTCAGGGTGCCTATAAACTATATATAACCTATACGTTTCACTGGTAAGAGGAAGCAAAATGTAGCCTCTCCATTTTTAGTTTGAAAGACTCAGTTCGTAATTTTATTTTTAAGTTGGTTTATATGAGGAAACATTTGGCCAACTTACCTTTAGTTTTGCTGAAAATTTCCCCAGATTAAGCTTGAAAATTTTGATGGCAAAAAAAATTTATTGCTCAATTTAAAGAGAGATCAGTGTAAATGTTTTAAGAACCATAACAGTGTTATAGTAATTCTTGATACAGAAATAATAAAATAGCTGATACATAGATGCATAAATACACAGTTGGATAATTCTAAAGATGTACACTCTTAACTTTATAGATAAATTCCTAGATCTATAACCACAAATGTTATAAGAAGTTGAAATTCCACCTCTACTTTTTAAGATACAGTGTTTCAAGACCAAATCCACGATAGAAGCCAATTCTAAATCTCACATTTTTCCTTACCAAGCACATATCCAGACCTCATTGTTCCTTGCCAAGGCTTGGCAATGATATGTGCTATTTAAAAAGCAAACAAAGAACATGAACTTGTTCAAACTCTGGGAATATTTCAGCCTACAGCTCAGCAAAAAACCTTTATCTGAAACCAATGAACTTTTCAGGACCATTGAGAATTGACCAGAGGGGCCAATTAGCTGTTGCACAGTCTCACTGATTCTGTGTCAATAATTTATAAATTTAGAGAGCAGGGATGTTTTTGTGACTGGTTTAAAATTAAAGTGCCAGTTCTCAGAAAGTCTGTGCCACTCAACTGAATTCAGTGGATGGGCACAGATATAAACACAGATCTTTTTTTTTTTTTTTTTTTTTAAACCCCCTGGGGTTTAAAACCA
>VZTL01050520.1:12928-26969 GCA_013400535.1 Scopus umbretta | reverse complement strand
ACATCATATTTTCAAACATATTACTTCCTTAAAAAAAAAAAATAGTTCACCATTGAAAAAACATTAATTAGATATCCACTTTGTATAGTGAAATAGCTACTTTGGTTTTCTTTTCTTTCCAGGTAGTATGGGAAGGTGGCAACTAGCTGTCATTGGAAAGAGCACAGATCACTTTTACAGCAAAGGCAGGCACCTAAAGAATCTGTTTTCTGCCTCACAACAGCAACACCCAACATCTTAAGGCATTTTTGATCCCCTGCTTGTTACACCATGTGGTTTTTCTGACTACCTATGAAATAAATTTCTTTCAGATCCCACAGACTGCTTTTGTGTTGGCTGAATATTATTTAATTGGATTGTTTTATTACCCATAGAATATATTGAACAAATCGATGTGGTAGGTGACTTTGTCCATATCAGCAGAAGACAAGTATCACAGGTATCAGAGCCTTCATGGCCCTACTGAGGTCACTTTTTCTACCCACTGCTGAGCAAAGTGTTAATCCACTTTGCTAAAATTGGGGCAGATTACAGTGCATTCTGCAAAAGGCTGCCATTATTTAGCTGGGTTGAGTTTACTCACTCATTTGGCATAGGTCAGTAAGGGTATCTAAACCAAAGATTTTTAGACTCTGCTGCACAGAAAATTTGCTTTTTGGCTCCAGAGCTGTCTGGACACATACTGCTGCTCTTTCCAGCTGCTGCTGAAATCTCCAAACTCATTTTTCACCAGACTATGTGTAAAAGCCCATCGTTTTTTCGTGCTGATCACCTGAAAACCAATTAAAGTGTATTCATGCATTACAAACATTAATTTTGCATATAGACAATTACTTTTTCTGTCAGCATTGAAGATTCTCTACAGTGGGAAATATAACTGAGGTTCCCCCTTATGCCCATGGAGAAAAAAAAAAAAGGAATGTATGCCAGTTCTGATCCAGAGGCCTCATCTAAGAATTAAGGTAAATAAGTGCCCAGACTATCATTTATTGGTATTACAAATCTGTGGTATCTTAAAAAGACACTGCAGGCAACAGTTTTCTGGAGGCCCAAGAAAGAGCATGCCCAGTTTTGAACATGCAGTTGATGGGGTCCAGTATAGTATAATTGTTTTATGATAGAGCTTCCATCTAATATCAGCCAAGAAATCTTGGGTTTCTTTAAATATGTGACCCAGGAGAAACTGATTCAGTTTGAAGGCACAGTAATCCTTTCCTGAAGCTACTGTATCTGGATATCTCTGGCGAACTGTGTCTGGTTATTATGGTCAAGCCTAGGGTGAGACCTGACTAAACTTGTTTTCATGAGGTGTGAAAATAATGTATTTAGCTCAGTGCACCACTGAAATCCTGGCATTGCTGACTCCACAAAGATTCTATTCATATTTCACAGTTAGAAGATAAATTTGTTTTAAAAAAAAAATTATTTGGCTTTTTTAAGAGAGCTTGATGGGTTTAAGGCTATGTCTTTTTCCATCAAAATCAAAAGTTAACTTGGAAATATATAAAAGAATGTAAATTAAATTTAGTGAATACCATTTTATGATCCATGCTGATGCGTATAATTGCCATAGGTAGAAAATACATCTGTGGTGAAGAAGTGGAAAATTGGAACATTATGGAGTTTCCACCAGTCTCCCTTGTTAGTGAATCTAAACTAATCTTTAGTGAATTCCTGAGAAAGCATGAAGAGGTTTCTTCTGCTAAAAAAATTGCTGAGCAAGTGAAAATGCAGCCAGAACAGACACTGCCACTTTGCTTTAAGGATTTAGATATGTTATTTAATTTGATTTCTGCAAAGACAAAACTAAACAGTGATGGCAGCTGATTCTCCCTGGAGTATCTGGTAATCTATATTAAGTAAACTTAAGATAGAATGTAAAACAAAAGCCTTTGAATGAAAAGTTGTTCCATACTGGTGGTCAAACTGAATTATCTGGACAGATTCACAACACATAATACTCTAGTTAAACTATGGCTAAGTTTACCCTCCTGTAACAACAGTATAGTGAATTCATATGTGATACAATTTGAAATTAACCAGCCAAAAACCTGCAGCCAGTCACCTGTGGCAGCACGGAGCTCAGTGAGGTCTGATTGACCTAGGTATTTACCCAGATTTTTGGACAGATTTTTCAGGCTGCTTAATGCCATGCTCCAAGCTTCTTTTAACCCTTCTTTGATCAAGCCATACCACTGAGTCTCCTCAGTGGGTATTACTAATATATAACATGAATAAGGGCTTCAGGAGGGCACAAACTAGATTGAGGCCTCACACTACAGGTGGAAAGGAGGACAGAGAAGGAAGATCTCCCCCACTCCTCATGTCACAGCAGCCCCTCTCTGGCAGCACAGTGGGAGACTGGGGTGACACCCAAATGACCTGCCCCAAGCGGGCAGGGTGATCCTTACTGGTATGAAACCACCAGAATCTAGAAAGAGTCACACATCACAAAAGTATTGTGACCCTAATGGGTTACTAGTTCTACCATATAAAAAAGGATAACGGGAGGCTTTAACCACTGCAGTCAGCAAAACAATCTATACCTAATTAGAGTGCCAAGAGCTGGATGTTTTTAACCCTGTTTCCCCATGAAAATCTCTCATGGATTCACAGGGCTCTGTAGGGAATATATGTCTGTACCGCAAAATTGTTGGAGAGATAACTGTTTCAGCAAATTCGTCCAAAGACACGAGACCTATAATTTTACACCAAATTGGCTCTAATTGCCACCAAAAGCATTGCCTGTATTGAGGCATTCTCTAAGGGCTTGCCTTCGCTGCACAGAAAGTCAGACCCTCCCACTGTCCACAAAGTAAAGCCCTCTGACCTAGGTCCTTTAAATATGGACTAATTTATCTGCTAGGATTACCTGCTGAGAAAACCATTGAGAACTAATGATCTGTCCTTTCCTCTGCCCAACACTGAAAGGCAGGCTGGGAGGCATGGGGCCAGATTCCAGCTAGAACTGGGTAGAATGAAAGAAGTGGAGGGAGGTGTCTACAAAGCCACAGGGAGAAATTAAGGTAACAGAGAGAGACGCCAGAATACAAGGCGTTGGTAGAAGTTGCTGAGGGGAAACCGTTCTGAGGCACCAAAAGGTCTATTTGCAGTTTTAAAATAACTTTTCCAACTGCAAGAGAGGAAGAACAGTCCACTGGTCAGACCATTAGAAAATGTGGATTCAAGTAGCTGTTCTGCCACAGATTTTCCAGAGGCAGTCAGTTGGCTTTTTTTTATGCCTCAGAGACACAAAATGCAGCTATATTGCCTTTTTTCCCCCATCTGCAAAATGGAATTACAGTTTTTCAGTTTTTCACAGGCTACAGTAAAGACTTTGAATTGCTCTAACATTATGGTAATAGGAGCTGTGGAAGCACCTAAGCCAACATGCTTTTTTACTTACTAATAAACATAATTTCTTTTAAAGAAGCTGCTTTGTTTTTCCTATTCATGAGTCTCTAAAGAGAAGAGATCTCAGTGTCCATTAAGACCTGCAGAGTACAAGTGTTTGTCATCAACAGTTTGTCCTAAAGTGAAATGGTAAATATATGAAATTCTATGTTAATATAAGGAAATTACAGAAACTTCCTTTAAGTATGACACAGACACCTTAAGTTCAGAACCTGGCAGGAAGAAATTGCAGATGACAAAACTTGCTGCTCTTAAAATACCTGCCTTCTCAATGGCAGCTACCAAGGATCACTGGTTTATTTTTTTTCTAGAATTACTAAGAATGCACAAAGAGAAAGAAGAATGATTTGACAATGGCATTATCTATGCTTTTAGTTTTCCTATGTGAGCACAGAAATATCTCTTCCAATGAATTGACTAGAGAATGCATAAAGGATCTAACAGTTAATGTTATTTTTGCTTTGGGACAATCTCTAGAGTGTCAGAGAAATATGTGCAACAAAGCAGTGGTGTGACTGGGAATATTTCATAAGAAAATGTTAAGCACACTGTGGAATTTTTTTTTTCTCTAAAAAATTATCATATGCCATCCAGGGTACATAAATCCTTCTTTCAGATTTCATTTTCTTAATTGTTTGAAGACTCAGCATGAGTCAGGAAAGAGTTACTGAGGCTAGTTATTATTCTTGAAGTGTTGTGAAGCATCAGACAGAAATTTAGAGAAAATAATGTGAGAGGGATTCAGTTCTTTGAGAAGCCATCTAGACATACTATTCTGTTTGTTTATCAAGCAAGAATAAAACATTACTTTTTGGGGTGGAGTGAAAAATAATTACTAATTGAATCGTATGTTAAAGTGTGTCCCAAATGGAGATTCATACCTGGGCTGGCTGAGCATAGAGAATCTCCTGTTCTTGTTGTGCTTGCAGCTAACAGCCAATTTCCAGTGGAGTCAGTGGCTGTGTTCATTTGACTTGAAGGAGACTTGGATCAGGCCCTAGGCATCTACATGGATGTATGTGATCCATCAACAGTCAATTTTGCCCTTGTTCTTTTGGAAACTGGATTATGCTATTTAACTTTAATAGCTCTGAAGTAGTTTGACAGCATCAGATGAAAAACAAATACATAAATGCAGAGACAGGAGTATGAAAGGGAAACCTACTAAGGATTTCTGCTTTCTTTTTGGTTGGTTGGTTGGTTGGTTGATTTTTTCTATCAGGCAGTTAGTGACCCATTATGCCCAGCTAAACCAGTATTTAGCTTTGCGTGATTATGAAAATGTCAGTCCATAAGGTAACTTTTGTAGAATAAAACATTAATTACTTTTTCCTTCTTCTAGATGGCCTTATGCTCATATTACCATTGTTATAATGTACATGTCTACAAGAAGCAGGGGAATGAATGAAAAACTTTTTAAGATTTCAGTTGTTTTTTCACCCCCTAAACTATAGATGAGACAAGGAAACAGCAGAAGTCTGATTAACTTCATTCCATTTTTCAGAAAACCCTCGACTGATTACCAGCCAAAAATGAACAACTGTATAGCTAAAAAGGCAGGAGACTTACCCCAGCCTTGTGCACACAGCCATTTGTAAAAGAAATTACCTTCCTGATTCTGCAGTTCTCATTCTGTGTGTCTTGACATTGAACTGGCAAGAAAACATGTCTCCCCAGCAAACCAGAGTCCAAAGGTGAGATCAGTTGCTGTGGCAGCTGATGCTTCATGCCCAGGAGAAGAAGCTCTGTGCTCCCTGGGGAGTATGTTTCCTCAGTTAGGTCTCAGTTTAGGTAAGCTTCCTTGGTTCATGCTTCAAATGCATCTTGAAACATTGCAGAAATTAGAATGTATATAAACATATTTTTAAGAGCATAAGACTTATTACAAGAACTAATACAAGCTGGTAGCAATAAAACAACAAGCAGTGTATGTTAGCTAGGAACACAAAGGTCTTCTCTTCAAGATACAGAAAAGCAGACTCCCGTGTGCATTCCCAGCTGAAATGGTGGGACCCTGTCCTTTTTACCAGAATTACTGAAGCAAGACATTTCCCTACAACTACACTATGAGCATATCCTGCTCATTTCCCTTTACCTTGGATTCTTCTGATTCCATCTTCACAGACAGCCCAGAAATACAGGATCAGACCTTTTTTATGGTAATTCTTGGACTTTCATGACACTAAATTTTAGAGCAGGATCTGTCCATGGTGCAGTGCAAAATCAAACCTCAGACCCTGGGATCTGGCCCATACACTATCAAAGGTGTTGGAATTCGTCTAAGTGTGTAAAAATAAAATATGCATCCATCTAGTCTTAAGCAAGATAGAGTCATATCTGTATATGCTCTGAGTATTTTTATTAGCATAGAAAGGTAAAATAACTAATTATTCCAAAATATCCCAGGCTATTTTTAGCTTTACTGTGTTACAAAAATCTTTTTTTAATAATCTGTTTTTTTCTATTGATCATCTAGACATTGACCTTTAAAGGCTGAGTTTATATGAGATAAATTCTAAGGGTTTTTTTACACAACAAACCCAAGGAACTTGAAAAAAAGAAGAAAAATCCTTATCATGAACATTTTCCTTTTCCATTTTCCCCTGCTTCATCCACTGGACTGCAGAGGAGATCACCCCCTTAACACAAAGAAAAAGCATATGTCAACTTGCCTCACCTACAGAGCCTTCAGGCAAAATGCATCACTTTTTCTGGACTGTCAAGGACTGAATAAATCACAGATAAGTGGGTTAAAATGTCAGCACCCACTGGGACCAAAATAAATCTACCACATTTTTTCATCCAAGTGAAATCTTAACTGCAGTACCACCAGCACTTCATTCATTCATTTAGGAAGACAACATAAAACTCTTAATGAATAATTTTATTTTTTTAAAAAGAGAAAAAACATAAGTTGTTGGCTTTTTTTTCCCCTCCTATTGTAATAACTCTGTGGAAATCATCTTGTGCAAAAGGTCAGATAAGCATAATGTGAAAGATGGTGTTAAAAGGCTTTCAAACTTTGTTTATTAATAGATATAACCCTTTCACCTCTTCTACATCTGTCACCACTAGGTTAAATATCATCTATCTTACTGGTCACCTGATTTCTTGTTATTAGTACAGGAAAATGCCACAAAAACACTGAACATTCACAAAACCATTACATAAAAATGCAAGAGAAGAATTGCCTGAGTCCTCCTAGTAAAACATAACCTAACAAGGAGTAACTGAAGGCACTGAGGGTAGCCGCTGGCTTTAAAAGCATTCACAAGGCCATTGATCATTGGAGACAACACAAAGTGACCTCACACAAACACAATGTAAACTCCCAAAGTCATTGATGGCATTCCTAGTGCTCTGTCTGAATTTATATTGCCTCTCTGTAAACTGTTTGACATAAGCAGTGAAAGATGGAAACAGAAAAGGGCCTCCTCTATATGATGAGCATACCACCAAATGCAGCTGGAGGCAAGTGAATTAACTTGTAGCTTACTTTGATGTTCAAAGAAATCTCAGGCCAAAATGTGTGTTAATAAAATTTTTGTAAGATTCTAGGAAGTATATGTTTCCTTCTGGATAGCTAAAAAATATGCTAAAATACTCCCCCCCCCTCCCCCCCGAGTCTTTATTCAGGACGTGAAGAAAAGAAATGGAAAAAATTATTTTTTATTGTGTGTTTATCAGGCAGAACGTTATTGCTATGTAACTCAAATCATGCAGCAAGAAAGGCATGTGGGTGTATATCTGTGGGTGTATTTGTGTTCCTCCTTTCTCTCCCTTTATCTCATTCCTTCTTTCTCTCCTTNCAAAAAAAAAGGAAAAAGAAAGAGACTGAAACAAAAGAAGCATTCAATATAATCAAATATTCTTCCATACCCTGCAGTCTGTCATGTGAGTAGGTCCTGTCTGCAATTTTCATATAAACAGGTTTTGGAAATATAATACAAATTATTTTCAAAATTACTTTGGGATAGAACATTTTCTCTGAAAGAGTTGTCAAGAGTCAGGTTTCAAGTACAACAGGATTCTGAGCCATGGCATTGACAGTGATTAATTGCATCACCAAAACTGGTAGGCATTGTCAGAGACCTGGAGGGGCACTCAGGACAGTGAGGCTTCTTGGGAGGTACTTAACCCTAGACTTCGAAGTATCTGACGGCTCCTGAAGGAACTAGCTACTGGCTTTGTAGTGAACAATAGCTTGTATGCATTCCTCTAGTTCTGCTGGAGTAGCATTTCTTCCTTTGGCTGCCTTGCCTCTCAGCCCAGCTCCTGGTACCATGCCCACTCCTAGAGAAATCACTAACATCTTGTATTGGTCCTCTGCCTTCAATTCTTGCCTTGGCTTGACTCCTTGGCTTGATGCACGGAATCATAGAATCACAGAACAGTTGAGCTTGGAAGGGACCTCTGGGGGTCATCTGGTCCAACCCCCCTGCTAAAGCAGGGACACCTACAGCCAGTTGTCCAGGACTATGTCCAGACAGCTTTTGAATATCTCCAGGGAGGGAGACTCTAGAACCTCTCTGGGCAACCTGTGCCAGTGCTCATGTCACCCTCAGAGTAAAAAATGTTTCTTGATGTTCAGAGAGAACCTTCTGTGTTTCAGTTTGTGCCCATTGCCTCTGGTCTTGCCGCTGGGCACCACTGAAAAAAGCCTGGCTCCATCTTCTTTGCACCCTCCCTTCAGCTACTTGTATACTTTAATAAGATTCCCCTCCCAAGACTTCTCTTCTCCGGGCTTTCCTCATAGCAGAAATTCTCCAGCACTTTAACCATCCTTGTGGCCCATCACTGGACTCTCTGCTGTATGCCCATGCCTCTCCCGTGCTGGGGAGTGCTGAACTGGACACAGTCCCTGCTCCAGGTGGAGTCTCACCAGTGCTGAGTAGAAGGGCAGGATTCACCTCCCCCCACCTACTGGCAATGCTTTGCTTAATGCAGCCCAGGGCACCCTAGGCCGCCTTTGCTCAAGGGCACCTCTCTGGCTCCTGCTCATCTTGGTGCCCGCCAGGGCCTCCAGGTTCTTTTCTGCCAAGCTGCTCACCAGCTGGGTGGCCGCCTGCATATAAGGGTTGCTCCTCCCCAGATGCAGGATTTTGCACTTGTTAAACTTCAGGAGGTTCCCGCTGACCCCTTTCTCCAGCCGGTCGAGGTCTCTCTGGAGGACAGCACCACCCGCTGGCGTAGCAGCCGCTCGCTCAGAGAGGTGTCAAAAAGGCGAGATGCGTTGGCCGGGAATCGAACCCGGGTCAACTGCTTGGAAGGCAGCTATGCTCACCACTATACCACCAACGCCTGTGTGGGAAATTCTCTGGCACACTTCTTCCTTCTCGTCTAGCTTCCGTCTGCTCCTGGTTTAACCATAGGGCTTACTAACAGTCTGCTACAAACACAAAAAAAAGGACTGGAGAGAAACATTCACGTTTTGTCCACAGCTGCCAAGGCTACTAGAAAACATTTTTCTTTTCTTTGGTTTTGTTTTTTTCTTTAACGATAAAAAAATTAAGCTTTCATTCAGTGAAACATTTCCAATGCCCTGATTTGTTTAAAATTCCAAATACAAGGACTAAAACCTTCAGAAATGGCACAATTGGAAAAAAGGCCAGCCTACAACTGATGACACAAGCATCCTCATTTCACCATTTTTAGTAAAAGAAATACCCTTGCCAGCATTAATGTTGAACGATGATGAACTTTTTATTTCATGTTTGAAAGGTTAGGTGGAAAAAATTATAACGAACAACATATGTTGTCCTTTCCATCAGCTACTGCTTTTCTTTTCTCAGTATTATCCAAAGAAACACAAGATCTCATGGAAAACGTAGCTGAAAATAAACTGAATAGATTTACAAAAGGTGGATATTTGAAAGAGGATTATCTGTAACACAAGTTTGAAATTTTTAATCTCAAATTTAAGTACATTTTTATCACATAATGCATGATGAAAGGTTTTCTATTACAGTGGATAGAGCCAAAAAACTACTTTAGAGGGACAAATTCTCAAAACTCACATGCTGTGAGGATATCCTATGAAAAACCCAGGGCATTCTAGGGCACATCTGATTTCTCTTCTGAGAATGTCCTGTTTACAGACAGATCTGTTTCTTAACATGCAGGAATGTATTGCTTTTCTCAGCAAGCTTATGGATGAAAACATTCTATGCCAGCACTCAGTTCCTTAATAAAGAGACCTTCAGGTCTCTTTCAGTCTCAAGTCCTCAGCCTCAAGTTTACTGCAATGGTTGTCTGAAAAGTTGTAAGACCTAATATTGGTTAGACATCCATCAACCTCCAGATTCCTGACCCTTTCTGTCAGTTTGCCTGCATCTCAGGAATGAATAGGCCCATAGCAGGTCCCCCAGTCTTGTGCATACTCTGGCCATTTCACCCAGAATCGTCTAGAGTTTGTATTGGTGAAATTTTATGCAATCTTAAAGGAAAGTCTACTGAGCACAGCTACACCATAGTAAAGATATCAAGTCTCTCATTTTCTCCTCACAATTTACTTCAGAAAACAGCAAAACCAGCCAAGAGCCTATTTGGAAGGCTCTGCAAGTAGGTTGGGAGTGCATACTCTTAAGTGTGTTTATAAGTGTACTTATAACTAAGACTTAACAGAACAAGCTAAGAGGGCTCTGCTGAACAATATAGAGTCTATTTTCACTTTATGTGACATTCACTGTACATGTATTGCTTTGCAAATGCACACTTTGGTTATGTGGTGCGTGCACAGCAAACCATTCCTTTTGGCACCAGATTTTCTGTGCATTTGTTGTGGAACCCTGTTTTACATGGGGCCTTGGCCCTGAGCCAATAGGCGAATGATTGAAGATGGTGATACCATGTGACATATCAAACTCACTAATCATAATCACTTCTGAAAAATACATACTTTATTGTAGTGATTTTCATGCTTTTATTCTAATCTGTAGACACCATAAATATTTTCTAGCAAAATGGCAAAGGCATGGATAATAAATTTAAGATCAGCAACAGTTTCCAACAATACTGAAGAGTATGGTTTAACAATCATCACAAAAGGCTATTCTCTACATATTTCCCTGCAGAAATATTCCATGGAACCTGAAAGTCTGTAGACTACCATTTGAAAATCATTACCTTACCGCTTAGGAAATTTGAATTACTTTAGTAAAGAAGTCAGTCTGGCGGAAACGTGGATGTTTTTCTTACTAAGAATGATATTTCTCTTTCTTAAAGTTGTAACCTTAACTATGTCATCTTTGTGGTACCACCATCCTGTATTTTCAGGCAATACAGAGTGGAGAGGATGATTTTAAAGCTGTGTGGTAGAACTGGGAAGGGAGATGGGCTGCCTTTGAACAGAGAAAAAGCACTGGATGAGGATTGCCTGCTCTGAGAAAGATGGAAGCTGAATTGGTTGGGCAGAACAGGACAGAGTAGCGGGACAGGCTAAAGGGGTCTTTGTGAACAGCAGCCACCTGGGTCTCAGTTCATAAAGCTGCTCAAATATGCATGAGATTCCTAAAGAATTTAAGCACCCTAAGTTGCAGATAAACTCAGAGGGCCACATTTCCAAAGTCAAAGTAGTCTCATCCTGCTTAAGGAAATCTAGAAACACTTCTGAACATCTGTAGGCACCTGGAAATCCATTGAAATCTGACCCCAGTGTTCCAGTCCCAAATGCAAAGCCTCCTTAACTTCAGTAACTCTTGTATGTTCAGACAATACGCACACACTGCCAAACCAGGAGCTCTGCATGAAATTTGTCCTGATTATTTCTTGCTTTCCCCTCTCTCTCTCTCACATATACATGTATGTACACAGATTCCAGTAGCACTTGATGAACAAGCAGACCAAATTAACACTTAACAAGATGAGTGTGCAATGGTTGCCTTTCCTAATCTGGTTTTAATTCACTGGGCAACAAATCTGTTGACTACGGGTCTACTGCATATGGCAGAGAGGAAGTACTTTACTATAGAATAATTAAAAGGATTCCTACCACACACATAATGACACGCTCTCTGCTTTCTTATTAAAGGTTTCTTTTGTTTGGGTTTACACCAAACTAGTTGCATATGTGACTGTTTTTGCTGCAATATCATCTTCAACTACTTAGTGCATCATCACATTAACCTCCCAATTAACCCTTGTTTCAAAGATTGCTCAGTGCAGGTGTAGCATCACTGCTTTTCTGGCAAAGGACTTGTCTTGCTCACTGCTAGTGACCTCTGTTATTGCTGAGGATCTGGGCATGCTACATATGGTTTTTGTTTACAGTGCAAGGCCTCAGCTAATTGCATAATTGAGGTGCTGCAGACCCACAGCCTGTAGAAATCTAGAAGCTATTCAAACACAAAATAAAACCTAGGTCTAACCAACACTGAGTTTGTCCAGTTTTCTGGCAATAAGCTTCTCCACAGAGTATAGATCTTGGTTTGGTTGGTCTGGAAGGATACTATGCTTATACTGTAGGTCCAATGAATTCCTTAGTCGATATCAGAGCAAAAGGTTAAAAATAAGAAGTACATATCCCAAAAGTTTTCAGAACACTTTAGTGCTACCATCTGAACAGGAGCTGTCTCTTACCCATCACAAGTTTTATGAACTTCTCCAGTAAAGAAACAGCATTAAATCTTCAAAATAAAAGGCATCCAAGTTTCAGAAAAGAAAATTGCCTAAAATATGTTAGGCAAACAGTGGTATAATAACATTACAGACACACGATCATTCAGAAGCTATTTGAAAGCTTTATACCTAATACAACAAAAGAAAAAAAAAGGGTTTAGAAGTAATTTACTTAGGATAAGCAAGTATAAGTTAAATCAAAAAATAATAATCAACCTTCATGAGGCTCTTGCTGGAACATCTTATCTATTTTTATTTTTATTACATTCTTTATTTTTTATATAACCTGATCACCTTAGGTACTGACTTCAGTTTGCCAAATGCTGTTCTCCAATCAAATTATTCACATAGTTATATACTTTGTTGTAACGAGGTCAGTCTCCTTGAATGGTCAGTCCCTAACACGCAATAAAAATAACATACACGTAGACACATGTTCATTTTTATCAAAGAAGATAATAACTCTAATTTTGGAACACTTTAAAAGGGACTATAAAGATGGCATTTCAAAATTCCTGACTTCTTGTTGTCCATCAAGAAGTCTTGCAAATAGTTTTTAACATTTGTAACACTTGTTATCTTGGTTGTTTTTTCATTTCTAACAGTTATAAATTATATTTTCTCTAGTTAATAAAAATGTCAGGATTCTGGATTTAACAGAAAATATTAGTAATTCTGTCATTTCTTATGATGATTACTGAGTCTTTTTTTATTAACATCTAGAAAAATGTTCAACTTTTCAAAAAGAAATTAAGTATTCTTTCCTCTACCAATAGCTAACAGAAATTTAATGGCAAGCAATAAGATTCTTTCTCTGGTGTATGTTAAATTCATAATACTATAATTAATAGTAAGCTGTTAACTTGAAGAAATAAAAGCAACTTTCCTGAGAAACATGATTCTTAGTGCTAAGGAGAGCTCACTGTCCCAGATGCAGCAGAACCCTGATAAGGCTGGTATAGTACAGCTAAAATAAAGAACTCACCAGTCAGCTTCTGTCTAGCCATCCCGATGATGAAATCAACTGAAAACCAGGCAACCATCCCCCAAAAAATAAACAATTGTTTTAAAAAGATCTTAAATAATTCCTAAGCCATTATTGATTTTGTTCTTTAGCTTTTCTTTGAATTATCAGGGAATAGGAAGTTAAATGAAATTCAGAACTGAGATTTTTTCATGCATTCACTTGGCTCCAGGAGAGGGACTGTTTTTTTTTCTATTGATGCTAAAAATACAAAGTAGTTAGCTCAAACTTAGAAGTTTTAAACAAGGTGGCATTCATACAACCTAAACATTTTGAAATTTGTGAAAAATCAGAAAATGACAACTCTCATTTTCTCTCAGTCTAAATTGTTCTTATTGGCAATTATGGTATTTTGAGAATAGACATATCGTCTGGGAAGATGAAGTTTGAGGTTCATTATGTATCATATATGGATACTGATGATTTCTTGTGCAGACCAGATACAATACATTCAACAGTGATTTAGATGTTTTCAGGATGAACACAGTGCATGCCTCAGAAATTATTTACTATTTACAAATGAGCTACTCAATCAGCAGGAACTTTCCTTTATGGTGCCTCAAGGAAACAGAAGTCACTGCACTTGCTCCATTTGACAAGAACACAAACAATTTTTTTAAAAAATCCAACCCCAAATAAAGGATTATTAAAAAACAAGTTGTTGTTTGTTGGTTTTTTTTCTTTGAATTCATGTGGCTGATTGAAGAGGCAGCTTCAGTCTTCTGCCACTGTTCCAGACTTCCTAGCCAGATATGAAAACCGTAAGTATGTAGGCTTCCAACACTTTCACCCTTGTATCCCTTTTCATAACAATGTCTGTTCTAGATTATCAGATTTATAGATACAGTAACAGAGAAAAGTAGTAAAAAAGACCTCTTTATTTCTACAGATTGAAAATGTAGGAGTTATATACACAGTTTAGCATCATATATGATTGAAGAAGCCCAAAGAGTCAGCAGGGTATTTTTTCTTTTTTTTTTTTTTTTT
>VZTL01050520.1:756-12917 GCA_013400535.1 Scopus umbretta | reverse complement strand
CAGGGGGTTTTTTTTTTTTTTTTTTTTTTTTTTTTTTACCCTCTAGCACACTCCTATTATTCATTCCTATTCCTCCTTGCTTCAGACTGCTTTCTTGGCATGTTTTTCAGCAAGGCAAGGCACACCCACAGCCTCCACCTAACGTCAGGAGACGTCACGGGAAGATTTTACTGTGAAGGCTGAATACAAAGACCTGATTGAGAATGGGAATTTATTTTTTTAGTAGCAGAAGGATTCAGACTCCATGGACAAAGATTCAGATTTATTTTGTCAATTTATTTTATCCCTTTCTCTCTTACCATCTCTTGTAGGGGAAAGTTTCTGCTTTTGTTTTAGACTAGGTTATCCTGGTTGATTTTGGATGCAGAAATAATTTATCTTTTTATTTATCCTTGCTATATAATTTAGCTTTGTTATATAACGTTTAACATGTGTACAGTTATCTGGAGTCTAAGATTCTATTTTATTCCATCTCTACCTTTCTGGGAGTTGAAAGGGAATAGTAGGGAATTACTGAATAAGTTCTGCCTCTTTAGGGAAATCTGCACATGGAAATATGTATAACATGGTATTTGCAATTAGTTGATTAGGGATTTCTTTTTTCCCTATCACCCAGCTGAAAAGGTTGGCATACTTCATTTTTTAGGGTCACTCCGAAGGAGTATGCTTTCCAGAACCCTGTCAAAAGAATATGATTGATGCACCAGTGGAAAATAAATACGGGGGAAATTACTCTGGAGTATTTATGTATTAAATAAACTAACATTCTCTATCCCAGAGGTTTACAGACAAATGAGCAATTAAGTCACTTGATTCTTGTACTTCAATGTAGAAATTGACTTCCATGGAAATGGGGTGCACTGTTTAAGGTGATTGGGGATATGTCTCTGTGCTAGGCCTTTTTAATGACTTTTGTTCTGAGGTTTAACATGTGCACTGGATCGTATAACCCTTTCCTGGTCATTTCTGTCAGTTTTAGTCACTTTGCTGGGGAAGCTTTCTCTAGAAAAAAAAAGTTGTTTCAAAATAGATGTTCATTTTGGAGGGAAAAGATTTTATTGTTTCAAATTTTTGCTGCAATTCAGAAAAGCCTCTCTTACAGTTCTGTCTGAATACTGTCAGGACGGACTAAAAGTGAATTTATAAACATAAGTGCACAACAATAATTTTATCACTCATAATTCATGCCTTTTATCTCAGTGTCATTTTCCGTGAAAGTTAATTTAGAAATAAAGTTTTTTAGCTGTCAATACTCTGCATCTGAAGTACAGCAAAGCTGCTCTGAGATTTGGTTAAGCTAATGTAGTTTTGTATACTGATAATTATTTTAATCAAAAATTTCTGTTGAGACTCTTGGATAGTATTTAAATTGGAATTCTATTGTCTAAAAATTAAATTACATTACAAGTCATACCAACATTCCATTGGATTAACTGTAAATGCTTTTTAGAACAGGTTTAGGTTTTGTTATGGTTTGGTCTAGAATTTATTATGATACCTAATCCTCCAGCTACTGTGATTCACCAAGTTATGAGACATTAACTGAGCTGTATAATTGTCTGTTTGTTCTTCATGCATTGGCCATGATCTGCAAAAGCAAATTGCACCATGGAGTAGAATTCATATTCACTGCAAATCAAGTTGACCTGTATTTGCTTTGGCTAAAAGCAGATACACAGTTTCCCCAGATCAGATGTTATACAGTAGATTTAAGTCACCATTATCTAATTCTTTATTTGTTACTTTTTAACTCTGCTTATGGGTAAAAAGGGTAGAATACCATAAATGTTAAGCCAAGAATTTATTGTTAGCCCTACCAAAAATCTAGCTAAAATACAAAAAAGTTATTATTAGTCCAGGTACAATGACATTAACATTCACCAAATTCATCAAATATTCACCACTGTTCTATTCCAAATTCTCTACTTAATAGAAATCAAGTGTCATTAATAATACCATTACAAATTGTTACACAAAACTTCCTAGTTTTCTACACATTTTTTCTGGATATGCTCTTTCCCACCACAGCGCTCTATCCTAAGGCCAACAGAGCCAGTCGCCCTCAGAAAGATCAAGACAGTTGCAGTGAGTCAACAGCATCCCTGAGGAGAGAGATGATGATGATGATGGGATTTCTTCTTTTCCTTTGCTGGGAGCAGTAAGTTGCTAATGTTTTCTTTCACTTTCCCCTAGGCTCCAGGTGGGGATATTTTTATACATTTTTATAGATTACACATTTTCATACCTTGTTCTTTCTTCACATTATACCTGAGTTTAGTAATTATGGTATGTTTTACTTACCTCTGATCCTTATTCTTTATTCTCTTTGCTACCCCTAAACCAGTTTTGCTCAGCTCCCAGGTTTGCATTTCTTTAAATGACCATTGTGGAGTTTTTGTACCCCTGAGGTCTCCAGAGTCATTCCGTGCCCTGTCTTTTACCACCCTTGTACTCTTCCACACAACATCCTGGGTTCCCATTGCCTTCACACCACACTTGTATTGTTCTAACACTGCATCATAATGCTGGAGTCACCTGTTTTGTTCTGCAAATAAAAACTACTTGTTAAAACTACCTACAGAAAATCACAGTTACATCATACAATATTATTCAAAGATAAGCACAAGTTAAATAAATCAGGAAATAGGTATCTGGTCATTAGTCAGATGCTACAGCTTCACAAGGAGGAAAAACATTCAAAACAGGCCAAGACAAGTTCATACAAGGTCTGGCAAGTCATCATACCAGATTTCACTTTCCTGAATTGGTCTATCATACCCAGCTTAGTGCCTCTAAAAACTTCACATTTCTGCTATCTTTATGTCTCCACACAATGCAATATGAAGGAACTATGTGGGTCTCATGACTGTGTTAACTGAAAATGTGCAATACATTCTCACACTGAAGCCTTTTACTAGAGTCTATTGACTTTCAAGCATACTGAGTCTCACAAAAGCCACAGAGGAAAGGATTATTTTCTATACAGTCCTATTAGTAGTGAAGTATAAGAGATTTTAACTGGGTAGCATATCACGTGACTAATGATGCTAGGGACAGTATTCTGAAAGTCTTTATGCCTTGCATGTCAAGGTAATGACTATTAGAACAGACACTTTAGCCACTTGTCTCCGAAGACCCCTGTCTTGCAATGCCCGTTTTGGCAGGGTGTACTATCTGAGAGCTGTGTGGACCCTTCTTTCTTTTCTTTGCTGTTTGACACTCAGTGTAGGTTATCCAGTTCTGTTCTCAAATGCCAAGCCAACAAATTCTCCTGACTTTTCATGCAATCCTAAGTTTTCTTCGCCTAAATTTTCCATATTAAGGACTGGTATGTCTCATATTTAGGATCATTTCTTACAAAGATTCAGAAGCACTGCCTGATTCTTTTGTAAGCTGTCGACAAAGTAAAACGTCTTTATAGTACTTTATTTTTCTGTCCTACGTTGTATAGGTTGTTTGGTTTTAATCAATGTTATGTAGTTTTAACTCCCTCCATACACTTTTTTCATTCTGTTTCCATTTCATGTCATCTACTCTAGTTTTAACAAATAAGCCATAGCCAGCAAGTCGGTCATACGGAAGGAACCGTTAATACAGCATGAGATGAAAGATCAAGTGGGCAAGCCTGTTATGCTAACACAAACATTCCCTTTTTTTTCTCCCCATGAATCCATATGTTCACCTGTTTCAGGATAAATCCCTTTACTCCCATTGGCTGCCTGTCATGTTTGGCACAGATTGGAGAAGTGCAATGGAAGGGCACTGTGCAAATTTTTCAGAGATGCCTAGTATGCACATATTCCTCTGAAGTTAGTGGGAGCTGCAGGTGCTCAATGCATTCTGAAAATCATGCTTTAGTAGGAAACCTTATCCTCTCTCCTAGAAAGACAGTTTTAAAAATCAGATAGAGAGCTTCTGTCTCATCTGACCTTTGCTTCAATGAATTCCTTCATCCTTCTGGAAACAAAACGAAGTCTAATAAAAGAAACAGTGTTTATTTAATGTCTTCGGGGTAAACCACCAAAAAAAAAAAAAAAAGGAAATAAGGGAAAGAAATGTCTAGGACTCAAACTCTGGATAAAAGTGAAACTTCGACAAAGGAGATCATTCTGAAGAAAGAGGTATTTCAAGAGCATTGGAGTGAAACAGCTTCTCTACAATGGTTTCTCTAACACATCTGAAATGCTCTTCTGGCATATTCAAGCTTTTCTCCTAAAAGCTGAAGTAAAAGAAAACATGACAAACAGTAAGAATGACAATAAAATGAAAAGAAAACTTTGAAATTAAATGAAATACAATAAAATGCAATAATCAAAGAACAAACTAGAGAAGAGAAAGCAATGGAACAAATTCATTCCTGCTGGGACTGCAGCTAACTAAATAGATTTAAACCAGAGGACATACTTGTCTTATTGTCATTATATTTTGAATGTTTCTCACTTTATTCCTTCATTTCTTTTTGAAGCCATAAAAAGAGAGGAAAAAGAAAACGAAAACCAAGAAGGAAAAAAGATAGTACCATTCATGAGTAAAATTTCTAAATGTAAGTAAAATTCGAGTCATAAAAAGTAGCTGATTATTAAGATCTCACTGACAATACTGACACTGCTGTTCAGAGAAAACAGACTTATACTTTGTATTCCACGCAGTGTCAGGAATGGTAGCTGGTTTCCCTGTAACCGTCTCATGCAGAAGTAACATGCTTTTTATGCCTAGTACAAAGCTTGTTATGAAAAATATAGTAACCTATTGCTGGCTACAAATTCTGTGCCAGAAGTAGTATTTGCTACTGATTTGCCACTGTTAGCCCAGTTAGTGCACACATTTTGGAGTGCTCTGGGCACTGTTTATTCATTACACTGTGAATATCTCTTATCAAGAGTTAAGGACCACAGTGCCCAGGGGATGAAATAGTGCTTCCATTGCTAGTCTAATTTAAAGTGCATGAAAGTATATGGCATGAAAGCACAGCTTCACAAGAAAGCTTGAGAAATACGTATTGTTAAGCTTCCCTATGAACTAGAGGTTGAAAACTTGTCTTGTGATGTGGGAAATACAGATTCCAGACCCCTTCATGATCAAATAAAGGAGGATCATGAGGGAGCTCCAATGCAAAGAGGCAACATAGGGGGGCAATCAGGGATAAGCTATAAAGGAGTAATTTAGAAATAATTCCTGGGTATGTACGGGTGGTGTTAGGAAAGCCAAAGCTCAAATACAGTTGAAACCTGCATGGACATCACAAACAAGAACCTCTACCACCATGTTCATAGTAGAATGCTAGACAAAGGAAATGGGTGCAGATTGCTGAATGGAGCAGGTGATTTAATGATGGCAGACATAGATAAGGCTGAGGTACTCAATATCTTCTTTGACTTAGACTTCCCCAACAAGGTCTCCATGACTCTGTGCTTAGAGGTGAGTCTCAAGAAGGAAAACTACTAAGAATGGATGAGTATGGAGTGAAAGATTCCTTGGAGAATTCAACTCGTATACATCCACAGAACCTGCCAGGATGCAACCAAGGGTGCTGGAACGACTGGCTGAGGTGCAAGGCTGCTCTCTACCATCTTTGAAAGATAGTGAAGAACACAAGAGGGTGTCTTTTGATACTCACTTTTCAAAAAAGTCCAAAAGGACTTGTCAGTGTTACTTCAGTCCTTGGAAAAATTGTGGAGCAAGTCCTCTTAGAGCACATTTCTGGGCACAAGATCCAGAAGAAGGTGATCAGAAACACTCAGCTTGGTAACCATACTGGTTACTGAGGGTAAATTATGCCTGACCAACCTTCCCACACAATTTCCCACAATACTGTTGTACTGAAAGTGGGATTTTACAGTTTGGGTGGGTGGACAGCTGGATGGATAAAAAACTGATTAGATAGTGAGGCTTAGAGGGCGGTGTTTAATGGTGGCTTGTAACAAGCAGAGTATCACAGGGGTCTATCCTGTTCTTAGCATCTTTAAGAGGATGATGGCAAGTGAGTGTGCTCCATATAGAGCTCTGATAGGCTCTATATAGATGCCTCTGCCATTCTGGAGAAGGTAAATGACTGCACTCTGACCAAGTTTGCAGGTGACACTCAGTGGGGGAACAAGGCAATATACTCCAGGCCAAGGCTGCCATCCAGAAGGACCTGGACAGGCTAGAGGAATGTGTCAACAGGGACCATACGAAATTCAGCCAGAACCAATGCCCAGTCCAGCACAGGAAAAGAAGGAGCCCCTTGCAGCGGTACAGGAGTGGGCTGGGATGGCCCTGCAACCTGGTGGGAACAACAAGGGCTAACAGCGTCCTGGGCTGCCTGAACAGGCCATGGTCAAGAGACAGAGGAAAAGGCTCATCCCATCTGCTTAGCCCTCATTAGACCACATCTAGATATTACATCCATGTTTAGCCCCCCAATACAGGAAAGATTAACAAACTGGAATGAAATCAGCAAAGACCACTGAGGTGGTTGGGGCTGGAGTGTTTATCCTATGCAAAGAAACTGAGGGAGCTGGGGCTGCTTTGCCTGGAGAAGGGAGGTTTGGGGGGAAAAGAGACCTCACACCCAAAAGCAGTCTTCCCCCAGTACCTAAGGGAGGTCTATGAGAAGGTGGAGTTGGCCTGCAGTGCTGTCTGGTGGGAAGTCAAGAGACAACAGGCAGAAAATGAAATAATTGCACTCAGTCTGGATACAGGGAAACACTTTTCCCAAAGAAGATAATTGAACAGAGAAACAGGTTGCCCATTGAGGCTCTGTGATCTCCATGTTTGGGTGTTTCCAAAACACTACTGGTTAAAGACTTGAGAAACCTGCTGTGAAGTTGTGGCTAACCCTGCTTTGAGCAGGAGGTTGGACAAGAGACTTCCTGAGGTCCTCTCCAACCTGAATTATCCTGTGATATCCAGTCTGAGAGACTCTATCTAAAAATGGTTAAGAATTTTGTCAAAATATTGTAATATCTGAAAAAAGGAAAAATTAAAGAGAAAATTAATGAAAATATTTTTATTAATAAGAAATAATAAATATTTGTGAAATATTAGATTTTTTTAAAATGTAAATTGCATAATCTTTCACATTGTCTTAACAAAGCTAAGAAGCTTTACTTCAGAGGCATGTTAAGATGCCTTAGTTCTTTTTGTTTAATGTTTTGGGATCATTGAGTGGAAAGTCCCTCCTTCCAGAGTTGTAAAGGTCTGTTAAGATCATTAGTATGTATTCTGATCTTCTTCCAGATCATATCCAGAAGGTACGATTTTATTTATTTTAAACAGTCTTCATAGAAATTGCTAAAAAATCATGTAAAAATTTATAAACATGCACATTTTAACTCCTTGGGCTGAATTTTTGCCTGCTGGACATCTGCCTCAGTTTTGGGAAGAATACTTTTGGAGGGAATATTTCAGCAAAGCATTTTCATCTCTTTCCAAGAACAAGTTGTGCATTTATACATACTATTAGGTATAAAACTCAATGACATTGTGAGCTACTCTACCATTCCAGTGGTATGAGACTGCCTGTGTCAGGGATGATCCTTTTTCTCTTCAAAAAATGAAACCGAGGTGGGAAAATTAAAAGTAAGAGCAAGGAAAGAAGGCATGAATCTGCATAGGGAAAGAAAAGAAAGCACAGCAGAGGTGTTTATAATATGAGTACAAATTTCATAGTCCTGCTGATGCCTATGATCTTGATGAAACTAGTAGAGATGGTAATATCATCTGTTACTCAGTATAATCAAGACATTTTTTAGTATCAAAGTTTCAAAAATCTTTTGATGGTGAGATGACTCTATGCTCTATCAGGTTTGATCATAACACAGCCACTGGCTAAATCAGTTGCCCTTGCCCTCACATCCACTGACTGTTGTAGCCAGTTTTATGCTTTAAATAGAATTGGACTTTTGTTATTTGGAAAAATATGAAGCATTTCACACAATACCTACAACTATAATAGATAGGACAACCTTCTATAGATGTAATCACAAGTATTGATAAACATTTTTTGCCTTCACTTACAGTATTTTAAAATCAATACTTTTCCAAGCTTCCTAATTTCCTGGACTTTATTCCCTTACTTACAGGTGAAATTTGTTTCCTGAGAAAAGTGCTGTACTATGATGACTAAATATATGACTTACTCTTGAACACTTAAACACAGTTTTAATAAGAGGTCACTAAATCTGATGGATGGGGCCTCTACAAACAATGTCATCTGTCACTCTGTGCTCAGTGAAAGGAAATAGAAGAACAGCTGGTTTCAATTCTCATGAGTTTCACGTATTCCTTATTTCTGAATCACATGGGATAAATTCCTATGGTTCTAATCTGCTTTTTAGTCACAGCTGTAACACAAGGGAAATTTATACACAACTTGATATGTTTTGTCTAGTTTTGAGTTGAGAGCATAAAAAGCTATGAAGCTTCAGCATGTATTTTCTCAGAATTTATCTGTCAGCCCATTTCTTTTTAATTAGGTAGAAGTTTGCAAACATTGCTAAATTATCCAGTCAAAACTTGCTAACTACTAAGTATCAAAAAGGCCTCAATTGAGTTTGCTTTCGCCTGATTGCAGTTTTATTTATACTATGATTCCAGCCTGGAGGGAAAAAAAAAAAAAAAAGAACAATAAATCAGCTTTTAGATATTTGCCAGATACAAGGTGCCTCATCTACCACATTAGGGAAGGCCTGCCTAGCTAATTATTGACTTATTGCTGCTTATTCCTGTGAGAACCACCACAGTGTTAACAATGTATCATTACTGTGTAGACCTTGAAATAATGGTTAACTTGTAATTTTGTCATTAATAAACCAAATTCTTTGAAATAATTCAAAGACAAAAATAAATGCCAAACAAGAAGAGAAGAGATATCGCTGTCCTAATCAGTCTAAAGAAGTCTGAATAATTAAATACCAAAAAAAGTATAAAATATCCTCAGAAAACTAGCAGGATGGCAATGGGTTGAAATAAAACATACACTAGATTCTAGAAGGTTTTTTTGTGATTTGGCCTAATGTACACACCCTAGTACTGAGCAGGTTTGCTTCCTCTATCCTGCCTTCCCTAAAATACCTTCCTTATAAAATGTGAATGAAACAGAACATTTTATAACTTACATTTGATTTTTAATACATGTGAAGTCAGATAACCTGGACCTAAGAAGTATAACTAACCATAACTCTGAACAAGGAAAGTTGCAATACGTTGTCAATGAACTTTCATACTATCCATTCAATTGTAAATCATTATTATGGCTTCATTATTATTCAATATAAACCGAGATCTCAGAGTCTGAATGGAGCACAAAGTTATTTATGAGCATGAGGATGAGGCTAATTGTGCTGGCTTACTATGTTTGAGATATGTATAGAAAACTACAGTCTATCAATATTTAATAGCTTTATATTATTCATGCACTGATCGTATTAGCCACTAGAACTATACATAAAAATAGTATGTTCTCATTTCATAGAGATGTCTGTATCTAACACTGAATAAACCCAAATTACTTAATTTCTTTGCTGAAAATTTTGCAAAATAATCTGCACATAAAGTAGTAATTTAACACTTTTAGTTTTTCTTCTCCAAAAAGAGCTGGGATACTGAAAATCATAGGCTGATCTTAAACATTACATAAAGAAAAAGTCGCATGTTATGTGGTAATATCTCTCACCATGTCAAAGCCACAGATTTTCCCTAAATTCATGGAAATGTAGGCTTTAACTAATTCATTGTACAGAGAAGAGCTGACCATAGTAATTGGCTGTAGCTTTCCCCAAAATATACTGTGTAGCACTACAATCTGACATTTCCAAAAAAAGTGCAAAAGCACAAATCAAAATATTTTCTTTCTAACTTTTAAAAACTTTCTTTTTCTTTGTCTTATTAAAAAGAAAAAAAAAAAAGTATAGTCAGTCTTCCACCAAAACCAGATTTCCCAATGCTTAGCCCATGAGCCATGTCTCACATATCATAAGCTGGTCTCTGGGACAATGATGACAGTCAGTGAAGGAATTGTAGAACTGATCCCACACAAGGCTCCTTTCCAACTCAGAAAGCATTTGTGCCTGTAAAGTAGATTTACAAAGCAGACTGCAGACACTCCATTTTTGTTTTCGCATATGTCACACCACAGATTGCAGGATGCAGCAGTAATTTTATGACCTTCCTCACCTCCTGCCATTCCCACACCTTTTCTAAATTGTGCCATCAGCTGACCTTGCCTACAAGCACAAAAACCATTCTCCAACAGCATTATTTCAAAACATATCAAAGCATAAATAAGGATGCTATGGTTCAGAATTTTTGAAAATGAAAATAATCTGAGGTTAGAGTATTGGAGGCTTTTTCCATGCTAGCAGTTACCCTATCACATCTGCTACCTATTGCGGTTACATCTTCTTCCACTTCTAAATTTAACATATGTATCTTTTATGTGAAAAGAAGGAGTCCAAACCTCACAAATTCTGTGCAGACTAGCCTGACTTCTCTTCTTCCTCTAATACTATACATAATAACTTAAATTCAGACAAAACATTGAAAAACTCTTTTCTTTTCCCTTTCTCCTGAAAACATCTGACACTGGAATTCACCTTTTGGCCTTTGATAACTGGTATCCGAGTCTTTCCATAAGGGAGGAGTAAGTGACAGAAAACATACAGACAATCTGTATCTGCCAGTAAACAAACAAGACTCACCTCCCATGAAGAAAACAGAAAAGTATGTGACCACATAAGTACTTGTGCCTTAAGAAAGGATAACTAATTAACTCTTTCTGAACAACCTATTTCTAACATTGCCTGTATGTTGGATACAAGCTTTGCAAACTTGATCGTCTTTTTTGTAGTGTTTGATATACAGCTCCTTAGATTTCTCTGAAGAAAATAAGAAATCTCCTCTTGAAGGATCACACTGATATCCTCACAGCTTACAAGCAACTTTGGAATCTTATTACAGCACTTCAGTGAATATCTGCCTGTTCAGTTGGTGGGAATGTGGAGAGACATCTTTCTTTCACAGCTGTCAAGTCATTGTAGAGAAAGGATGTGAGGGATATTAGGATTTAGGAATCCTGATTCTATTTCAATTAGACAATCCTGTCATTGTCTCCACAAGCCCAAACTCCTGCCTGCATCTTTTACTTCATCGAAATCCAAGGCTTTCTCCAGTACTGCCAACAACATTTATATTTGACTCCAAGCATCTCACACTGGCTTAAGAACAGTAAGTAATTAGTCTCACACATAAATCTGGATGCGGATGTGCTCCCAGCAGGGTTGCCAGAGCTGAGCAACTACATGACTGCTCTTCCATGGTGTGAATAAGGCACGCGCCACAACAGAGTGCTAACAGGAGGAAGGTTTACAGCCTCTTTTACTGGACCTCCTCCTATTTTCTATTTATTTTTTATTCTGTTCTGAGCTGCTTTATATGATCTCAGATAGGAAGCTGAGACAAAAAGAGTGGTTAACAGCTAGCACATAACATTGCAATCATCTGTTTGGTTCTGCAAGACTGAATGCACAATTTTGCATTTAATTTATATATAGTTGCCATGCCTATGCACAACTGAGAATATTAATAGCAAAGACAGGATACAAGGAATGTAATTTAAATAATCTGAAACTCTTTTTAAAAAGACATCTGGAAACTATCTGGAAATAACCCATTAGGGTAGGACTTCTTTAAAAAAACATCAAGGAACAGTCTTTCCACTGAAACAGAAGTTAGGAACCCTAACTGTATCAGATAAAGACCAAAGTCAAATTAACAATTACATTCATGAACCGAAAGTCTGACTAAGATTCCAGATCCAAGATACTAGCAAGGACTGGTAAACACATAGATTTGTATGGACAATGGACATGATTATGAGAACAGCAAAGGGTAGGTAAGTGTGTAAAATCTGTGAGAGACAAGAATCAAAACAGCTCAAAGGTAGTAGGAAAATAATGGGAAGACAGAGACTGGAGAAGATACTGTTTAAAAAAAAATAGTTAAAAAGGAGGGGGACAAGTTTAAAAAGACAAGAATGAGTTCATCATGATCTCATCCAAGGAAGAAGATACCTCTGAAGAAGGTGGGCTGTAAAGGGAGTGGCCTTAGGTCTCTAATGGATCCAGGAGCTGGACAGAGCATGATACAACTGTAATTTAAACAATTTGTTTGAAATTAGT
>VZTL01050518.1:8231-32870 GCA_013400535.1 Scopus umbretta | reverse complement strand
TTTTTTTTTTTTTTTTGTTCAGTGCAAAGCATGTAGGCTTCAAACTAACTTAGTGTGAGGTTAATTTAGTGGAAATGCTGAAACACCCTTTCCTAAGTAAGAACCTATAGAAAGCAGAAATCTTTAAGAAAGTTGTACCCCAGGAAGAACAATGATGAAGGCAGAGTGAAGCATTTTACTAATGTTGCACAGGGGTAAGAAAATGCTAAATTAGTAAGTTGAGATTCTTGTGCTAAGGAATGTTTTTATTGTTGAAAAAGCATGTTTAACATGCTATAAATTTGTAATTGATCAATATTAACACTATCCATCAATAACCATCAATACAAAAAAATGTAAATGGGAATTATGTGTATATGTATATACAAGTTTGGTGAATTAAAATATAGATGAGATACATGACTATCAATATGGCTATCTTCTCATTTCTACTTACTTTTTTACTTCTACTTACTTTTTTTTTTTACTTTTTCAGGTAAAATGCCATAACAAAAGTGGGCAAGCAAAAGAAGGCTGTAGGAAATGTGATTGAGAAGATATTTCAAGGCGCAGTGTTGCATTATTGCAATCTAGAAGCTATCAACCTGAGCATTGCAATGACTTTAAATACTGCAGTTATTGTTTAATACAGCTTATGCATAGCAGTGGTTATCTATTTCAGCAAGTGGTACAGTATTTCTCACCTTTTGTCTTTCTTGAAAATCTAGATTGCTAGATACTGCAATCACTAAAGTCACTAAAAAAAAAATAATAATACAAAAATCTCAGCATATGAAATATGTTTACCATGCAGGCTCGATGGATCCTTTTCCAATTTATTGAAAAACCACTGGTAATAATGGTTAATTAACCAATTTATGCATAGTGAGCCTGGAACCTGGAAAGGATAAATGTTCCATATGCTGTGTAACTGTGATTTCTTCACAGCTGCTCTTTATGAGGGACTTTTTTCAAAAGCCATCATTTTAATTTCCTAAAACTTATACAACGTTTCTTTTGTTGTGAAGACTGACTCAGGTCATCCTTCATAAAAGGGAGCAGTAAAATTACTGAAATAGACCCTGATTCATATTGCTGAGAGGACCATGACAATTTTCTTGAAAAGTGACAACACCCTGGGGCATCCTGAGGATTCTTCAGATTTTAAGTTTGTTTTTTTTGTTTTGGTTTGGTTTTGGTTTTTTTTTTCCCCTCCTACCTCTTCATCTATTTTCTGTAAGTGATCATTTTCTGAAAGGTGGTAACTGAGTACAAAAGCGGCGTGGTTAACATCATAATTTTTTATCTTTCTGCCTCAGGGACACATGAATCTCTTAGTAACTTCATGGTTTTCACCTGAATTAGGATGGTCTGCCTGGTATAAACAAGTTTACACCGGATGTTGTTGTTGTTTCATTAAAGATCTTCTTGCAAGCATGGAGTTGTATAAAAAAGACAAACCTGAGGCCACAAACTGCATGTTTCCTATATATTTCACAAAGATATTCCTATCTGATTATCACTTTTAAAGTAGATGTGGATATTTGAAATATTTGACCTTTTTCAGTACTTGCAGTATTTTTTGGTATGTTGTCTATAAAGCAAGAATTTCCTTTTCTAAGAAATGTATCAGACGCCTGTTGTTTCAAAGGGGAATGACTGATGCTTATTATCCCTGGGTAACACTCCCAAATTTCTTGTTAAAACATTGTGTTCAGGCAAAGCAGGTTCCTCTGAGAGCAAGACTTTGCAGGTGCTGTTATAGGATTTCCTGGAGATAGAAAGTATAGAGTCTGAGTGACAAAGAGCTATGAAAAAAGAGATACCACAGGATAAATTCACAGATGGTGCTCCATCCAAAAGAAAATGGATGGAAAATTTCTTCAGACTTTTTACCGCTTCACAGGTACTATACACTATTGTTGAGCCACAAATTCTAGTTATGTTTTAATTCTTATTACAAATACTTGCAAGAAAGAATATTTTTAATTTACATTTTACTATGTGCATAAGCAAACTTAAACATAAGCCCATAACAAAGAAACTATAAACTATCTTGCCTACTAACCTGCTTTAGTTTCTGTAGTATGTGTATATGACAGTTGGACAGAGTGAAGAAGTGTGCTGCAAGGCCACTGTGTAAAAACTGTTCAGATTCATGATAACTTTTAGGTTACTTTGGAAGCTTGTTTTTGAATTATACACCAAGCAAAGTGTCATAGTATAATAACTTCCCACTGGATAAGCTACCCAGAACAAAAAGACTGTATGGAAATTTGACTTCGTGGTAAACATGGAACATTTGAAGAAATGTATATTAAACCAGTGGTGAAGTGTGTTTGTTGCTTGGCATGGATAGTATGGTCACTGTTTCTAAAAGAAGCTATATGAATAGTGTATAAAGAACTGAATTTTCTCTTAGCAGTAAAAAGAAAGTCAAAACCTGGTCTGGCTGAGTTTTGGAAGGTAAATTCAGATACCCAAAATGAGAAAGTCAGCTACTACAGATCAAAGATAGTTTATGGTNCTGTCCTATTAAACTGCCTTTATCTCAACCCACGGGTTTTAGGTTTTGTTTTTTTTGGTTCTCTCCCCCATCCCGCCAGGGCAGGGGGAGGGTGAGCGAGTGGCTGTGTGGTGCTTGGTTGCCGATCGGGGTTAAACCACAACAGGTTCAGATTTAATTCTAGGCTGCAGACTGGCAACAGGAGTTCACACTTCTAGTTTACGTAGCGGGAGCTTGAGAACATTACGATATATATTTTAAAGCACAGACATTTGCAAATACATCTTTACACACAGTAATTTATACTGCTTAGGATTCTTATTGATAACTTTCATGATCCAATAATCATTGACTGGCTCTAGAAGGCCACATCAGATTTGAGAACCATTGGCTCAGTAAATTGAAGAACATTTCATATATCTGTCTCGTGCTCCATGGAAAGAAGCATTTTCGAAGGCTCATGACCTTACACTTTTTTCCTTTGAACCAGCTGTAATTAAAACTTGAAAGTTTCATTTTCTGCATTTTCTTCTATCTTAAAGATTTAACTTTGATCAGAATTATTTTTAGTCTCTTAGGAAGAAAAGCAGAGCACTTTCACATCATCTTAAGTACTGCTTATGAGATAAAATATTTTTAGTTCTGGAAACAAAATATAGTCCTTTAATGGAAGAAGTATATTTCTTTAAAGTCACAAACTGTCACTCACTGAGGGAAGGAATACTGATTTCACATATTCAAAATCACTCACATAGACATGAAAAATGAGCCTTCTAACTGACTGACAGTTTGCCTTTGAACAGGAAAGAATTAAGGAGAGATGTGTTCTTTACATGTTTTGTTTAGTTTCTTGAAAAACTTCGTAAGTGATTATAAAAAGCCTACCAAATACATTTGAATTCACATATATTATTTCATTTCAGACTGGCTTTTTATGAGGTTTTTTACCTGATAAGGAATTTATATTTATCCAATTCATACCACTTCCCTGCACTTCTGCAATCTTTTTGAAAGTGATCTACTTTCACTGCAAACTACAGTGAAAGTAGAATTGGACTGGACACCTTCATACTTGAATAGACTGACATACCACTTCAAGAGAGATATCTGTAGTTCTACCACTGTAATATATTCTAGTATAAATATTGCATAATGGGTATGAAACTGTATTTGATATCATTTAAGGAAAAAAAAAAGTAGAATAATGAACTTGTGTGCATTTTCTTCCCATCTTCAAATATATAGAACACTGCATTGGCTGATAGCTTCTTGTCAAGAAATTTGCCTGGCTTTAAAGACTCTTATTAATCTCTTATTTTATTGGAGCCAGATTANAAAAAAAAAAAAAAAGATTGCAAGGATCTTACTGCAAACACCTTCTGGAAATAGTGTCAGCTGAGACAGGCAAGTGATATATAGGTCCAAGAGCTCTTTTCAATTTTAGGACATAGTTTTAGGTTCTGTCCTGGTTTTAGCTTAATTCAGAGTTCATTTTCTTCCTAGTAGCTGCTATAGTGCTGTGTTTTGGACTTAGTATGAGAACAATGCTGATAACACCCTNTTCCTTTGAACCAGCTGTAATTAAAACTTGAAAGTTTCATTTTCTGCATTTTCTTCTATCTTAAAGATTTAACTTTGATCAGAATTATTTTTAGTCTCTTAGGAAGAAAAGCAGAGCACTTTCACATCATCTTAAGTACTGCTTATGAGATAAAATATTTTTAGTTCTGGAAACAAAATATAGTCCTTTAATGGAAGAAGTATATTTCTTTAAAGTCACAAACTGTCACTCACTGAGGGAAGGAATACTGATTTCACATATTCAAAATCACTCACATAGACATGAAAAATGAGCCTTCTAACTGACTGACAGTTTGCCTTTGAACAGGAAAGAATTAAGGAGAGATGTGTTCTTTACATGTTTTGTTTAGTTTCTTGAAAAACTTCGTAAGTGATTATAAAAAGCCTACCAAATACATTTGAATTCACATATATTATTTCATTTCAGACTGGCTTTTTATGAGGTTTTTTACCTGATAAGGAATTTATATTTATCCAATTCATACCACTTCCCTGCACTTCTGCAATCTTTTTGAAAGTGATCTACTTTCACTGCAAACTACAGTGAAAGTAGAATTGGACTGGACACCTTCATACTTGAATAGACTGACATACCACTTCAAGAGAGATATCTGTAGTTCTACCACTGTAATATATTCTAGTATAAATATTGCATAATGGGTATGAAACTGTATTTGATATCATTTAAGGAAAAAAAAAAAGTAGAATAATGAACTTGTGTGCATTTTCTTCCCATCTTCAAATATATAGAACACTGCATTGGCTGATAGCTTCTTGTCAAGAAATTTGCCTGGCTTTAAAGACTCTTATTAATCTCTTATTTTATTGGAGCCAGATTAAAGAACATGATATTCCTCATGTGTAATATATTTTTTTGCTATTGTTATATAGTCACCCCTGTCCCATACAATGCACACTGAACAACTATTGATCTTAAACTGTATATATCTTCTCACACTTGACAATTTTCTTCCAAGAGGCTTCATTACTAATCCTGTTAGGTGAAAAAAGAATCAGCATAATACAGTTCATACTGGAAAATCGTGCGTGGTGAAATGCAGTTGTCTTTTTGTTATTTTAATTATCCTTCACTGCTGAAAGATTAGAGAAGAAAAATCTATTGTACATTCTTTGTTAGTCTGATGACAAGAATATGCTACTGATTCAGGATCTGATCCAACTCCCTTTAAACCAGGTATACAGATAATCACGGATTTCAGAAGGAGTTAGATTGACCAGTATTTGCAATGTTAAACTGTGGATATAATAATTCCAGGCTAAAGTAAATAGAAATCTTTACTGGTTAAACCTCATTTAACTTTTTTTTTTTTTTTCATAGCAATATGCAGCACTATCATTGTTGTCAAAATTTTGTATTAATTTAACAGGAAAGGTTTTAGATAATATATTGTTACTAAGTACATATAGGGGGGAAAGTAAAATAAAATAGTTAAATGAAATTATCTAAGAGTAGGGATGTCATATGATTTTAAGGAGACTCTTCTTATAGTTTCACTTAGCATCAAACTCAATGTCTGTCAGAAGATTTTAAGCAAGCAACACGAGAAGAGCTCATCAAATGGTTTTGGACCTTAGAAATATCAGAGTTCCTGCTAATGTCAAAATTATAGGATTAAGCCCTATATGTATGATGCAACAGAATTATGGGTTATTTTGAATTTTTTTTCCTTTGCCATAAATTCTGATCTTTATTCTTGGGTGAACTTTCTTCCAACCCTGTGCAGTTAGTGGAGTTTTATTCATTAAAGACAATTTAGTCCCAAAATTGTCAACTTGATTTATAAAGAAATAGTTAAGAAAGAACTAATCCAAGTATCATGATTTCATGATTTTTTATCATATTTTTTCCTCCAAATTTCATACAGGTCAATAATAAAATATTGAGTCTGACTCTAGCCATGGAAATAAATCTGAAGAAGAAAACACTGCAAATCCAGCCCATTTAGATTTAGCTATTTAGCTTTGTGAGTTGTAAAAGAGTTACTAGGTAATTTATTGTGGAGTGACTGAAACTGGAAGAGGCAATAAGCAGAATGAATTATTCATTTGTAAGTTTATGATAAAGCAGCTACATCTCAGTTGCTCTTCTGTACTGAGTTGATACTGACTTACTGACTTAATGTATTATCAGTACTGAATGCTGATATATGGAGATCAGTCATCTGAAAAATGATGTATCTATTGTGATCAATGGGAATGTCATTGGCTATTGTAAACAGAGGATACATTATGCTTAGTAGTGATCCATTCAGGACACTAAATGTTCTAGTACTCAGCTGTACCTCATCATTAGAAAGCAGATTAACTTAATAGAAAATATGTTAATCATTCCACTTTAACTCCCCCATCACTAATGTAGTTAAAAATGACCAAAATCTTATTGTTCTTGTTAGATGAATTATAACAATGTATTGGAAACTTTATTTTTTTTAGGGAATATATGCATACATTCAGGCACATGTAAAAAAATTAAAAAATATATACATACATATGTTGATAGTAGTACATGGTAATACCTATTTTTCACTTAACAGTTTATTTCTGAGTGTATGCTATTCCTTAAAAAAATAAATGTGGTATGATTGAGTAGCTAACAAAAAGCAGCAGTCTTCAAATAGCTAAATAGCCACATGAATCCAGTAACACAGAGAATGGCTGACCACATGATCTTCCCTCCTGTGCCCTTGCACATTCTATAAATAATATTATGCAGTTGTTCATTCAAACAGTCTATCCAAACTAAAACATAATCAAAGTTTGGTAAAGATATGATTGTCTGTCTTGGGAATTTATAGAAATGCACTGCCTGCCAGTATTAAACAGTACACTGCTCAGTTCCTTAAAACCAAATCCACAGAGCTTCTGAAATTAATCAGCCTGAAAGCCAAATGAATCCCTTGGTTTGATTCTTTCTATGTTGAAGATCCTTGATTTGATTCATGTCAGATTTTCATTTAATGGTTTGAAGGAATAAAAGAGGGAGATGCACCAGACAATGGACATCATTCATTGCTCCGACAAATTTAATTCCTGAAATAAATGAATAGCTTTTACATTGAACCTTGAAGCACCTGGCTGTATTATGACTTTGTATTGCCCTCCTGATGTTTAACAATGAAATCTTTCTGTCTTTCTTATATGGTTCACATTTTAAAATGAAATTAGGATGATGAATATAACACTGTACCCCTTGTTTATTTTTTTCTTCTTTTGGTATCTTCTGTTAGTTCCATAATGGCTGTTCTGGAAGTGTTTTATTTTGCCTTTGTTAATCAAGCATTGGAATGCCGCACAAGTATCATAAACAAAAAATTAATTACTGAGTACATTTTATCTCCTTTCAGGAGTGTTTTTGTTATGTAAATCGCTCAATTACATTTGCACTTTTTACAGAATGCTCAGCTATTGTGTAGCAATTCTTTGGTTGTTTAGTGATATAATTTCCAGCAGCTAATAAAGGGACATTCAACAACTGAACCAGGAACTCAATTTAGATAGGAGCATCCCAATTATTTGCATTTTTTGGCAGGTAAGCAGCTGTGTAGCCTGGTTGTTGCCTTCTGGCTTTGATAATATTTGTTTAAAACCTTTGTTAGTCTCTCCCTTTCCTGGTAGTTCATTGTCTTTTTCTTTTTCTCCCCACTTGTCCATGATGAGATTCACTGATATAGACAGTGTCTGTTAAAATCCAGGCTTAAATGAGGGGGAAAAAATGAGTTTCTTTTATTAGTCTGACTCACATGCTTGTTTGTTACCCTTTACTTATTTCTATTCAAATATTATGCCTTGTCTAAGTATCTTATCCAAATTTGTGAAGCAGGCTACTCTTGTTTGGGCCTTTGCTATTATTTTTGCAATTTCTCCCTTTTCTTGCTAATAAGGAGCCTAATACTTCTGATTCCATGGATGTGATAAACGTTATTGATTTTTTTTTTAACCAACCTCATATTTTTCATTCTATATTTAAACCATGTACATCAAGTGCTTTATTACCTTGTCTTTTGACCAATTTCAGCAGCAAGATACATTCCTTTTGAGTTTGATAGTGAAGGGAGAAATACAAACAACCTGGATTTCTGGTCAGCTTATTTTTCAGATTTATGACACATATCATTGCTTAATACTAGTTTCTTTATTATTCTAGATGCATTAAAAACACTAAATGAGATGGGCAAGATTTGTATTACTTAAAAGAGCTGTCTGCCATATATAGTAGGTGTGAGGAAAAAGATACAGATTGTTCACAGACCAAAGAGATCTGCAAAAAAGTCTTGCTTCTACAAAAAGCCTAACTTTATATATTGTAAAAGACATAGTGCTGCTTAGGGTCGCTTATAATCCAAAACTTCAGGAAAGATTTGAATCTATTCTGCCTATACCTAGACACCTTACTGAGGTTCTGAAATTAGCATACAGCTTCTTTGTGTAGTAGAGAGAAATAGACATTTCTAGAAGGCATTCTACAACTAAAGCATTTGTTTTGCTTGACTGGGTTTTGTTTTCATAACACCACTTCACATTTAGGAATTAAATATTGACTATGGCAGTTCACTATAGGATATAGATTAAAGAGTTTTAGATCTATTTTCTTATTTTCTTCAAGTTCCTACTTGGTATTGTATTGAGGAACTTCACTGTGGAATTCATTTTAACATGGTGTCTAAAATGATAACGATTATGTGATCATTCTATTTTTTTTTTAATTTAGAATTATTATCCTGAGACAAGAAAGCAATTTACACTATAAATAAGAATTAATATCTTTCTAGTGACAAAGTAATCATAACATAGTTGTTACCTAATGCATTGAAAAAAGAGGTGGAAGGAAACACTTTATTTCTGCATTCTGAATATTCTCAACTGTTCTGAAGTAAGCATAAATTAAACAAAAGAGAATCAAATGCTAAAAAAAATCCAGTGTTAGAATTTAAGTTATATGTAAATAGACATTTAGCTTAACTCTTCCTAGGACTTGATTCAGCTGCAACAAATGCCATACAACAGGCCAAATCCTGTGATAAACTTCTAATTTTGAGTGGATTTACTTTGGATTTGCTCTCCTTTAACTGAGAAAATCCAACAATACACTATAGCAGCATGTCTTCTATACAAAAGAAAAGTTGCAAGTATTTTGAAATTTTATTTTAAATATTGCCATATAATAATGCATCTGTAAGGCACCAACTTAATAAATATGTATTATTTTGATATATCAATGTATATATTGTAGTTGATCTTTGGATGAGAAAGAAAATAGAGGTCTTAATTGACCTCTGACAGGCATTTGTGCAGACATTTCAGTCTTGCATAGGATATGTGAAAGTCACTATTCTGACATAGTGCAGCTTTACATTACCTAAGTGCATTCTTTTTCCATCAGTATATACAGCTACCCAAAGTCGTATAGCAAACAGTAACAGGAAATCTTAAAGAACTGTATCAAGTGTTCTCACCTTCATATATATTACAGTATGTATTTCAGTGATATGGATAATGTTTTCTGACTGTGGATTATGGCTATACTTCAGTAACATGTGTAAAGACTTGTGCGATATGAGCTTTTTAGCACTTAATTTAACCACATTCTTAATATTATTAAAAATGGGAATTTGAGATCACTCTTGACCAAAAAGGGTGCACTTCCGTTATCCCCAGGGGAAGATCTCTTATAAAGACTTCTGACACATTCCTTGTATTTAAAATAATGTATTTTGTTATTAAAAATGAATTTATAAAGTTATTTCACTATACCTTATAGAGCTTCCATTTTCTAACATTTTTATGAGTCAACTGATAAGCATTATTCTTAATGATATGGAAATATGTGTATGAATAATTGTAACTCTTAGTAACAGAAAGAGAAGAAATGGTTCCAAATACACCTAGCTCTTCAGGTCCTTAGAAAAATAGTGCAAAAATATGTAAGAATCCAAATTCAAGCAGCCTTTAAAAATTAACTTTACTTGTATCTTTTTTCAGACTCTTCACAGTGGTGTTTTTTGTCTCCATTTCAGAGTAGAAAAAACAAACAAATAAAAATGAAAAAAACAAGAGTATAGTAAATTATAAAGCATATGGCAGCAGTGATTGAAAAGTGGTGTCTGTATTTTCTCTGTGCATTGGGCAGTGAGCTTTAATTTCATATATCATTTATAACTTGCTTGTCACTCCACAAAGTCAGTACAAACCTTTTACACAAAGCAAATCAGATGTATATATTTGTCTGAATGTTGAAAACTCCCTTTTTTTTTAATTTCAGAATTTTCATTAAAATCCCTAGCTTTCAGATGAAAACATTCTGAAAAAAAAAAAGAAAAAACAAAACAAATTAAATAGATTAACACAGCCTCTCTTGTTATGGCTTAAATATTTTCAGGATTAGTCATTGCCTTAAAATGTGGGCATATATTTAGTTTTATAGGAAGCTGAGAAAAATCCATTTTCCTATTTTTTTTATTTTAGTGCCACATAGTGACATGCTGTTCTCCATGTTGAAAAAAGAAGGATGGAGGAATGATTTAAAGGTGTGGGTTTTCTGGTTTTTAATGTGGAAACACATGAAAACAAGATACTCTCTACAATTTTAAGACCCAGTAGTCTACACTGCCACCTACACAGCAATCTAAGAAATCATTTTTTTCTCAAAAATACCTTAAAACTTTCCCCAAATTAATCTTTTACTTTCATATACTTTAAGTTTCTGTTTCAGGATTTCAAGTTCTCTCCTGACTCAAACCTTGCTTAACGTGCTGGCTTACCATGTCTCTCTCTGTTCCAGGCACAGCAATATTAGTTGTCCGGTCCTCTCTTGTTTCTACACATTTGTTAAATATTTTCCCAGCTATTATCTAACAAACCACTTTGTTTTTCTTTTTGGTATTCTACCCTCAGACTGGGTGGTTTACCACCATAGATATAGCCTGATCATCCCATATAGGCTTAAACCTGGGCTAGGATACTGTTAGATCCAGAGCATGAGCTGAAGTACTGGAACAGCATAGCACTCAGTTAGTTGTTAGCACAATCCCCAGAATTATTTTAGTTCCATCTAACTGGCAAACTCTGGAAGCATCAGCACAGCTCAGGGGTTAGCATCATCCCTAGTATTACCTTCACAGTTGTGTAACAGTACCATAGAAAACAGGATGGGAAGAGACCTTAAAAGGGGATTTGCTCCACCTCCTGTGTCAAATCAGTATTAATTAAGCTCAGTATGAGTCAGCAATATGCCCTGGCAGCTAAAGGGCTGATGGTATCCTGGCGTGCATTAAGCACGGCATAGATAACCAGTCAAAAGAAGTGATTATCCCACTATACTCAGCACGGGTGCACCTTCACCTTGAGTACTGTGTGCAGTTTTGGGCTCCACAATGTAAGACACACATAGAAATCTTAGAATGTGTCCAAAGGAGGGCAACAGAGATGGTGAAAGGACTAGAGGGCATGACTTATGAGAAGCAGCTGAGGATATTAAGTTTGTTCAGCTTAAAGAAGAGGAGACTGAGGAGTAAACTCATTGCTGTCTACAACTTCCTCACGAGGGGGGAGCAGAGAGGGAGTTGCTGATCTCTTCTCTCTGGTGTCTGCTGACAGGTACAAGAAAATGGCCTAAAGCTGCCCCAGGGGAAGTTCAGATTGGATACTAGGAAAAAGTTCTTCACTGAGAGAGTGGTCAAGCACTGGAATATGTTTCCCAGGGAAGTGATCATGGCCTCTTCATGTTCAAGAAGCATTTGGACAACATTCTTCGATACATGGTTTAACTTTTAGGTTGCCTTGTGTGGAGTCAGCAGTTGGACTTGATGGTCCTTGTGGGTCCCTTCCAACTCAGGATATTCTATGATTCCATGACTCTAAGTCTACTTACTGAATCAGGAAAATATTTTTTCTAATCTATATCTAAAAATCTTTAGCCATCCTATATCCATAGACTGCCTAAACAACTCACTTGAGTGCTTAGCTATCTCCCCATCAGGAGGCCTTTCTTTATGCCCAGGCTTAATCTTCCTTGCTGCAAAATAGGCCTATTATTTTTTGTCTTGTTCACAGTATAGAAAGTAATTATTTTTTTGCCCCTTTGCCACAATCTTTCATATATCTGAATATTATTATTGTGTACTTCTGAAGTATTTTTTGCTTTATGACAAATAATACTAGCTCCTTCAAGATTTTGTATAGGACAAATTTTCTAGAACACAGTTTTCTGCTCTAATTAATCCAACATGGTTTTTGAAGTGTGGTACCCATATGTGGGCAGGGTAAAAAGGAAGAATTGCATTACAAATGTGTCTGTGTTAGTCAGCTAGAGAGCCAGAGCTTATTCCATCACCCTGAGGTGAACCAGCAACAGTCTAGATATCCACACTATTTAATTCCCTAAGGCTTCATAACAGGGTTGCTATACCCAGCTTGCCTATTGGAAATGCTCCCTGGCCCATACTAGCCCTAAAACTGTGCCTGGGAATTTCCTGGGTTGGACCAGCTCAGAGAAAGCTAGGGGTTATGTTAGTAATTTAACATTAGAGGTTATTGAATTCCAGTGATAAGGTCTGTGACGTGCTCAGTTGACGGATCAATTATTTCTTTTGCTATGCCCCAGAATTATACAACACTTTATTATAACACCAGTTTGCCTCCAGTCAGCTACATCTCATCCCTTTCTGCAGTGAAGAGTGGCAAGATATGTACCATTTACCTTGCAAAGCCGAGGACAGGGGTCCCTGTGGGAGCTTACAAATGGGAGTTAGCAAAGACTCTACTGGAGTCCGTTGCAGAACCAGCCTGGGATGCTTCAATAGCCAAGTCCTAACATAACCTGACTAATGTCAATTTCATTAACCTCTAGCTTTCTCATAGAAAAATCCCAGTGATCTCAAGACAAACAATGCTTTGGTAATGATTATTTGAAGCAGCTTGAGCTGTTAGCAGCATACAGTACAAAAGCCACAGCTTTAGTAGCCCAGAAAGACCAGAAAAACTGTCTTTCTATTTTGTAGAAAAAAGACTTGCAAATATAGGAGGAAAAAACATGCTAAGTGTCTATATGTTTATAAAAGGTTGCAAAAAAAAAAAAAAATGTTCCTCATGTGTATAATAGAAAAGGAAAAATAGGATTAAATTACAGCAAAAAAAAAAGATTAAAGTTCAAACGTTAGATAAACCACCATAAAAACAAAGGTGGTGAAGCATTAGAGCAGATTCTCTGGAGAGCCTGGAGAGCCTTTATTACTCAAGGTCTCTGAGAATTATCTGGACAAACACTGGTCAAAGATGACATAGAATAGTCTTTGTAATGAAACAGGGATAGAATAGACAGTCACCTGAGTCCATTCCCACCTTATTCTTTGGGATAAATACATTTCTTTTGTGGTCCACTGTAACTCTTTAGTCACATTCTGCAGTGAAATTCAGTATAGCTCACTGTTTACCATTTTGAATATATACATAGATGAGTATTCCTACCTAGATGAAATATTTTGTACTTCCCTCTTTCGTAGTTTATTACAGGCCATTCCTCTAACTTGTCAACAGCTTTATGTATTCATGATCCTGTCTAATTTGCCTAGTTTGCAGATATAAGTAATTCTTTATTTCATCTTTCAGGTCTTTTTTTTTTGTACGGTATTAGATCCAACTATATGATCACTACAGTATCCAACGCACATCCACCTCACACATCCTCTCAGTAGGCACATAAGTTGAGAGTTACCCAGCCTGAGCTAGGTGTTGCTGGTTTAACCCCTGTACCAGGGCCAGGGACTGCTGCCTCCCCTGCTTCAGCTTCCGCTCCGGGAATAGCCCTTCTGGGAAGGGGGTGACACCCCCCGACCAGTCACTGCCTGACAAAACATAGCCCTTTTTTTGCCTGGGGCTAGGGGTGCTGGGGGCCACTGCCAGGCTGCAGCTGGCAGCTCAGGAGAAAAAAGTGGGATGTGACAGGGAAACCTATAAATATAGCATCAAGCAGAGCCCAAGCCTGAGGAGAAAGGAAAGATCAATGTCACACCTCTCTTGGCAGAGACCTGTGGATGCTGACAAGTCGTTGTGACCCTCATCTCCTATCCTTCTTGAGAAGTGCTGAAGCATCAACCTTAGGACCCAGGGGAGCACTGGAAGGTTAATCATAACATCAGAGGAAAGGCATAGGATACTAGGAAGACTTAAAAAATAAATAAATAAATAAATAAATAAAATTCCATTGCATTATTAATGAGGCTATGGCCTATAACATGACTTTGAGTGTAACTACACACCTTCAAATAATTTCATCTAGTACCTATCTTCCCCAGATCATAAATATTTAAATTAAATCAAGCAGGAATAACACTTCAAAACTGAAAATTTTTTTCTGGATCACTTCCAGTATTATCACTGTGAAGCTGTGTTATTTTTTACATGCTGTTTTTCATGTTGTTGATAGGTTAAGTGACAAATAAAAAAAGCCAGACTTTTCTGGTTACTATGAACAGTGCCACTGTCTTATGCATTATGGAGTTCTGAACGCTAGAAATCTGTGACCACTGTCAGACCTTTAACAGGAAACGGTAGCTTCAGGGCACTTCAGTCTAGTGAAACATCTACTGTAAATTGATTATTTTCCTTTCTTCTGTGTATGTGTTTAAAGCTAGATGGAGGTCACATGCTTGAATACAGTCTGGACTGACAGAATATTGAGTAGAGAACATAAGGTAAGATAAAAATATTTTCCAACTTATTATATCATTGCATATCCCAGGTTTAGTTACATGTTACATGTTGTTGCTTAAGTGCACGTTGTCCATATACATCACTTGTGTACACATCCTCATATACATGTACAAAGACCTCTAACATTATTTTAAAGACGATAGATGAACCCACGTAACAAATACTAGTGCCTAAATGTTTCATCAGAGACCATTTCTTTTAACAAACCTTGATAGCCCTGTCTAGGTGTCATAGAAACATAGAAGGATTTGAGTTAGAAGAGCCTCTGGAAGTCACCTTGCACAATCTCTTGTTCAAAGCAAAGTCAAATTTGAAGTTACGCCATTTTCCTTAAGGCCAGTTGAGCTTCATACATCTCTACAGACAGAAAATTCACTGCTTCTCTGTAAAAACTGCTACCATGCTTGCCCACATCCTTTTTGAAAATGTTTTTTCTTAAAGTCTAATTAGAATCTCCTTCACTGAAACTTCTCTGCACTGCCTCGCCTCCTCATGTTGTTCATCTTTAAGAAAAGCCTGGGTCTGTTTTCTCCATACCCAGCCATTAGCTAATTGAACATGGAAATTATTGCCCCCCAAGTATCTTCTTCAGGCTGAAAAAAACTCCTTTCTCTCAGCCTTGCCTCATTCCTCTGGTGCTCCAGCCCCTTGATCATCTTGGCAGCCCTCCTTGGAGCTTTCTTCAGCTTTTCAGTATCTTTCTTGTACTGCAAAGCATCGAACAGGACGTAAAACTTTAGATATGGTCTCACACACACTGAATAGAGTCAAGTAATCTCGTCCCTCAATCTGCCAGCTATGCTTTTATTAATGCAGGCCCATATGTGGTTTATCTTCACCCCTGCATGCGTGCACTGCCAGCTCATGTTCAACATGATGGCCACCAGGAATCTGGGTGCTACAAAACTGTTCAGTGCCCAACCTTTCCTGTTGCTGCCTTATTCTATCCCAGGTGCAAGACTTCTCATTTTCTTTTCCTGAAATTTATGCTGTTTCTGTCTACCCACTTCTCCAGTCTGTTGAGTTCCCTTTGAATAGCTTTCCTCCAGGATACTGAGTATTTTTTATGACTAAATAAAGTACTTTGCTGCCTTTACAGGAAATAACAAATTTATATTTAGAGTTGAAGGCCACACACATAGTCAGTACAAATCTGTACTTCATTTAAGATCCTGATTCTAAATTTCATTAAAAATGTTGGTACATCACTCAAAAATGAGAAAGAAATACGCATATGGTTCTAAAGTCAAACTGTATTCAAACTATGCTGCACTTCGGGAGCCATCAAATTATCTTTAACAAGCCATCTCAAATATTTTAAGTTACGTGAGTTTTTTCAGTTAAAATCAGTGATACTGAAGAATAATCTTTACTGTTTTGAAAGTTTTTTGCAGATATATTGTATATCTTCTCCACCTGGTTGGAGATAATAAATTAGCACTGGGATAATCTACCAATACAGCCAAGCTCGTTTCAAGTTTCTATACACTTGTTGCATATTTTATATTTCACTGAAATTTTAATCTAAGAGAATGGCTGTCAATAGCAAACACCAATCTCACCATGCCAAACATAAAAAAAGCAAAGTAACAAATGAAAAAGCTGACGCTAGACATTACTATGGGTTTTACTTTTATAGAAACTATGAGTTCTTAGGGTTTAGCAAGTAAATCTGAATTTGACAGGGGTTGGAGTTTTTTTAATTGTATTGTGGAATATTATCTGTCAAAACACGGCCCATGAAAAAGAATACTACCAATGTAGGCTGATAACCTGAGAAAATTATTCAAGCTATGACACTGAATACCATGGAAAACCTAATGTTCATCACATTTTTAATCTTCTGCTATCAAATTAAAAGTGGGTGAAAATCTAAGGTTTCCTGCTGAAAGAAAAAAAAAGAAAATTGAAACCACAGGAACTGTTTTCATTCCCTTGCAGCAGGAACTGGCTAGATAAGATCTCAAAAACCAAGTGGTGCTGTGATGTTGAATATATACGGATTTCAACAAAGACTTTAAACAAAATCAGAATTATAAAAGGCTCCAGAGAAAAGCTAGTATACTGTGGAAAGAATGTCATAGCCGTGGCAACTTTGAATTGTGGTACAGAGGTTGGACTATATTTTTTCCCAGCTGGAGTAACAAAGGCTAAACACTATGTTGAACTGACTTAATCAGTGCTAATTTTAAATCTCTAAATATCAAGCATTATAGAAGAGTGTTTTATTTGTTGTCAGTTCTGCTGAGAACCAGTTTCTGCTGAAGGTGTTGGATTCTTGTGTGCATTGCCTGTTACAAGAAGTCAAAAGCTAAGAGGAAAATAAGGCCAGTATCTGTTAAAGTTTCAGGGCACTAGGTTTCAGGTGATTAGTATCCATGACCCATGTCTGATATTAAATGTCTTTGACAGCTTCTCTTTTAACAATATGATATGTGCTACAGATTATTAAATAATCAAAAAGCACTTAATACTAATGAAGCCTCTTTATTGTATGAGTGAAATAGCAAGATATCTGTTAAAAGTCTTTCATTGAATGGTTATGTCTTCTTGCTGAAGGTGATGCTTTCAGTTTGCAGAAACAGCAAACCTTCACTGATAGTCACTATTGATTTATTACAGAAAGTTTCCAGGGTCATAAACTGCCAACCTCCGATATCTTTGGCACTTGAAATAATAGCCAAATAAGGTCTTACAGGTATTTAACACAAAGATTCTCATAGCACCATTTAGATCCTTTGGTAGTTCTCTTTCTCTCTGTTGTTCTCCTTTTTTCTTCTGCCTTTCTTAAGAATAGATAAAATCTGTGGTTGGTGATTTTTCAAAAACTTAAAATACGAATAAAATATGTATTTTTTACAGATTATAGAGCTGTGTTCAAAACACTTTCTCTTTTTTTTTTCTTTTTTTCCCCCACTATTACTCATTTTCCTAATCCTGATAATCTGCTTCGTGATTAGTTCCTAAATTCAAAACTGGAACACATTTCAACACATTTAAAAATGTGTTTTAATAGGAAATCAAAATATTTTGGATTAATGGAAGAGCAGATTGTATCTTTTTACACTTCCTTTCACCTCCTTTTTGTTCTTTGACAAGGATTCATAGACATTGTAGAGATTAATTTAGGTGTGGCTGTAAAGGAAATGTGTATGTGTTTTGGTACAACTGTACTGTTGGCTGCATTTACCATCAACAAGCCTGGTTAAGAAGTGTAGTTCTCTTCTCATGTACCCTGTGGCTTCTATGATCTGTACGATCATTAACAGATAAAAAGTCTAAGGACACCTAACTGACTTAATTTACTACTGTGCAGTCTGTTTACTAATGATGTGCAACTACAGATCATGCTGTTTTTACAGTTACAGCCTCTGGCCCAGACTTACAAAAGATACTGTAGTTGCCTAAATGGGCAGATAAGTGCCTGGTAGGATTTTCAGGATCTCCTAGCCTTCATTTCAAGAGCAGTAAGGTTAATGAAAGGTTTAGTGGCATAATGAAAATGCCATTGGAGGCTTGTCTGCATTTTTAGGGAGCTAACTGCCTTCTGAAGTCAAGTTCATTCTTCTTTGCCTGTATTTTCCATTAGTGTTCTATGGCATTGTGGTTTTCTTCCAATTCTTTTCAGGCTGACTCATCAAATATTTGGCCTTCATGCATACAACTCAGGACAAAGATGAAGTTCCTGCAATCTTGGCCACCTGTTTGTCCAGCAACACTATGGTTCTGTAAGTATTTGCTTAACATTTGAAAGCATCACATTCAAAACTCCTCACTGCTTGATTCAGACAAGTAGCATGTGAACCAAAACATGCTAAGACAACATTATTTCTATTTTGATATTTTAATTGGAATTTCTTTGTCCTCCCTCTATCTGAAGTTATAACATATAAAGTGAGGGGGGGTGTTGAACCCTCATTTTTATCATCCCTAGCAAACACTATTGTCTTGCTGAACTATGAGTCAGTCCATGAAATATTGTCTACTGGTCAGATTAAAACTTCATAATACAATGCAAGGTTGAGTTACTCCAAAAGATGAGAATAAAAATGAGAAGCAGGAGCTCTTGCCAGCATGCACATTATGAAAGGAGCCATTGCTGAAGTCTTTGTTGAAATTTACATTCCATGTGAAGAGGAGAGTCAGAGGGATATGCACTGCAGGAATATCTAGTGGCTATGATAACATCTTCAAAATATTTTTTATCTAAATGAGACAAATATATGGTTTTTAAAATTACTTTTTTCCTAGAAAAATAAATGTCTTACCAAAAGCTGATGGCTATTTTCAGTAGGAACATGTATAGATATGTAGAAAGGACTTCTGAGATAAAAATGAGAACATGTTTGTAAACTCAGATATGCTGGTTGTCTGGCTAAGCCATTTCCCAAGGTGAGTTGACCTTGGTTGGCTGCCCAATTCCCATACAACCACCCTTTCACTCCCCCTCCTCCACAGGACAAAGAGAGAAAATAAGATGGAAAACCTTGTGGGTAAAGATAAAGGCAGGGAGATCGCTTACCAATTGCCACCATGGCCAAATCAGACTTGACTATGGGAAGATTATTTTAATCTGTTGCCAACTAAAAATAGAGTAGCATGATGAGAAACAAAACCTAAAATCTCACCTCCCTTTCTTCCTGGTCTTAGCTTCAGTCCTTCATTCCTGACTCCTCTACCTCCCCCTGCCCTGAGTGGCGCAAGGGGATAGGTAAGGGGGGGCTGTGGTCAGTCCATAACAAATCCTCTCTACTGCTCCTTCCCTCTCACACATTTCCCCTGCTCTAGCCTGGGCTCCTCTTCATGGGCTTCAGCTTCCCTCAGGCGCACCCAGCTGCTCCAGCGTGAGGTCATCCACAGACTGCAGTGCAGATATCTGCTCCTCTCTGGTCCTTCACGGCCTGCAGGGGAACAATCTGCATCACCATGGTCTTCTCCACACGCTGCAGAGGAATCTCTTCTCCGGCACCTGGACCACCTCCTCCCCTCCTTTTTCACTGACCTTGGTGTCTGCAGAGTTCTCTCTCTCACATTTTCTCACTCTTCTCTCTCAGAACTCCAGTGCAGCACTTTGCTCTTTCTTAAATATGTTTCCCCAAGGTTCTACCACCTTGGCTGGGGGGCTCAGGTGTGCCCTGTGGTGGGTTGGTTGGAGCTGGCTGGAAGCGGCTGTGTCCAGCATGGGACAGCACTAGCCTCTCCTCACAGAGACTGCCCTGAAGCCCCCCTGCTGGGCACTTGCACCCTGTACACCCATCTACCTTCATTTTCCCTAAATAAACATTACCTGGAATCAGGGAAACCTTGGATGCAGATATCCCATATGTTCCTGTCCTCCCCTGCTCTCTATTTTTAACTCAGGTCTGGTAGATACTCTTGACTATAAAAAGAAGTTAAAATGTTTCAAAGTCAGAAGTGACTTGAAGTTATATTGATCTGAAGATTTCAAAATGAGGATTCATTGGTGCTCTATTAACAGTGGTAATGTAAAAACAGATCTAACAACTTTTTTTTCTTTCCCATTTAGTCAAAAGAGGCTCCTTACTGTGAAACTAAGAAAAAGTTTATTGTAATAACAGATATATCTGAAGTAGGAACAGTATTATATTTGAGAATCAATTGTAAATAATTACAATAGCAGTTTTATAATACAATTTGTGCACTGGAAATTTATGGGGTTTTGTTGTTTTTTTTTCTTAATGGAAAATAGCAGAGAATGATATAGTCCTGAAAGTGGAGAAAACAAGAAAAGGGTAATGGATGGATAAGTGTGTTTTCTGCTTTTTTACTTAATACCATTTAGCATTTTCATGTGCTGAAATGTACAGATAATCTAGCCTGAACTGTTGCTTTCAGTTGCTACATTCTGAATTTTGCTAGTATTCTACTGAAATACTTTCTAATACAGAAAACTACATCAAGACTTTACATTATAGGCAGCTGTGTCTAGTAGTCCCAGTCAGAATTTTATTGAGCTTCAAAATTATTGTTTGGTTTTGTTTATTTTTTTCTCCCACAATGTACATCTATAAATTATCAGTCTTAAAATCTCATTCATGCTATGTTTCCACAAAAAAGAGCAAATCTGTGCCCTGTGACATCATATCACACCTCCATCACAGAGCGGCAGCTAGTGGCTAGTGACTGCATGTGATTTAAAATGTACAACACTATCATGAATTTAATCTCCTTTGACTAAGTTGAAGTGTTGACTCTCAACTATGTCTGAAGTACTGGTTTCTTACTTTGTAAAGTATACCAGGGTTTATCCTGGAAGTTATAGGGCTAAATTTTCAGCCATCCTCAGCTCAAAGTAATATGAGAATTTTTTTTCCACACAGAGATCAAAGAAAGAAGTGATTTCCATGAATATATTTTCTTCCTTTCCTACTGAAACTGAAAGCAGAAACTTCTGAGGAGCAGGTGGAAGATAGGCTATTTCTAACCTCAAGGGTTCTTTTTTCCCCGTCCTTTTTTTCCCTTTCCTATTTTCCTTTTTTTTTTTTTTTTTTTTTTTTTTTTTTAACCCTGGTGATGTTTTAATGGAAAGTACAGGAATATAGGTTTCTCCTTATGATATTTCAGTATCGTCTCATCTGGCCTGAAAACTCCAACATGGCCTAGGTGATTTTGATCAAAGGTTTGCTGGCTTTCCAAATCTCAAAGGGAGGTAAGTTGGAGGTAGAAGTTCAGAAAGCCAATTCAAAAAGCATCATATTACAAAAGCTGATGAAATTGAGGAGCTTTTCTCTGTACAAAAACCCTGAATAAGGCAGTTGGCCACAAGAGGTCATGACAGATGACAAATTTTCCCTGAGTTTCCCTATTGTCTAAGTAAAAGTGGTTAATTGATTAGGATGCTGGTTCTTGCCAATGCTCTCTGAGCTGCATAACTCTTCTTTCCCAAGTCTTTCTCTGGGTAGACACCTAGGATTCAGGTGTCAGGAAACTCATAAGCCCTGTAATATGTGGATGTGATTTTGGATCTAAAATTAAGGGTATGTTTATATACTGTAATTCAGCCCTATAAAGGCATATCTGAATTAACTTTAGTTCATAAAACCAACAGTGCTGCCATGGCAACATTTTCTCTAGAACCAGAAGGATAAATCTGCAGAGAACTGTCTTAGGTCATAAGCATTGGAGGGTATTGCTTAATCTGGAAGAGAGAGGCTGCTCAGAATCACTATACCAGCTGTGTTAATGGAGAAACTCCAGCCATGTTCTCCTCTTTCCCATGTGGCTGTTTGGGAAAGAGATTCTCTTTAGGACAGGTGATGTGAGCAGAGAGAAAGCAAGAGAGGAGAAACTGAATACAGAAGACAAAGGTCTATCAGATCTTACATCATCTCAAAGATTCATCATATGACCATTTACTCCTCAAGAGAGTTGCCCTCTGTTAGAGTCTTCCTGCACTTCCTTACTTATTCAAAGTCATGACAAAATATCATGATAGAAGAATAGATTTAATCATGCTGGTTGACTCTCCAAATACCAAGCTTATACACTGAAATGGATGGGCACCAGACATGGGAGAACAGACATTCTCTGGTGTGTGGACAACCTCAAAAACTTTTCTGATTTTGCAAATGAATCTTTTATTTGTTTCTTCTGCCTGCTTCATTACTTAGCCTTTCAAAACTTTCAGATTACACTTTGAACCTAAAGTATAAGTACAGCAAAGTTATAAGAAAATCTGTCCTCCTTAGATCTGTAACCCAATATTCAAGACTCTTCATTTTTTAACAAGTCACAATGGATCAGGATGAACACTGGAGAGCTTATTCATCAAATATTATATAGAAAAAAATCATGAAGTTTATCACATTATTCTGATACTATTCAATCCACTTTATTTCAGCTGTGTAATGAGTAAACATCTGACTCATGGGACTTTAACAAATACCTTCAGATTTATACATGATGTACATTTTTCTGAAATATCGGTATAATATAAAACACCTCATAGAACAAGTGGGAAAAATCTGCACTGAAACTTGTGAAAAAAGAAATAAATAACATGCAAACAATGATTATGATTAAATTAACTGTTGTATAAGGAAACTTCTGCACATTAATAATTTATAAAATAAAATAATTCTAAATTAAATTCTGATTAAAATTAATTTAATGAGATTTAATGCTTTCCTAAAACTACCCAAATCAATCTAAAAAAAAAAAACAAAAACAATTTCTCTTACTATCTGCTGCAATAAAAGCTGCAAAAATATAATGTTAGGCCTTTGTTATGATCAGCATAGAAAAGAAAACAAGCAGGTCAGATACAGTATTTGAATAAAATCAGTGCTTGATTCAGAGCAAACTTTCTGGATTCTTTTGATCAGTGTTATTCATGTCTGAATAATGAATTATGTAATAGTTCGTGGAGAGTTGAATTTGGGAACTACAGTGGATTGAATACACTAGCTATCAAGATATTCATGTATTCACTTACTTTGTAGTGTCATAGGTTATGTGTAGGCATAAATTGTTGAAAAATTATTTCCTGCAGGCATTTAAACTTTATTCAACCTACAGGAGTAAATTTAGTAACATAGACATTCATCTTGTAGCAAAGTTCTTGTGTGTTATTTGGCTGACCAAATGATGAAACTTCTTCGATAAGTCGGTTTGAAAGCTATAGTTTATAACAAGAGAAAAATACACATCAGGCTGGGTTTTTCAATATGTGTAGCTTGATTTTGCTTTTTATTAATTTAAGTTTAGCCCTATAACACATTTTCTGAGGACCTCTCATGCAGATGTGCTCCTCTCTGTCTTGCTGAATGCTGCAGAACTTCTTTGTTTATCCACAGTCACTGCAAAATACTCTCTATTCTCCTTTATACTGTCTTTCAAGATAGCTTGTACAACATCTGTTTGAACACGCAATTATACTGTTTAGATACGGTCCCACACTGAAAAGGCCCAGCTCTTCATTCAAACAAAAGTCAGATTGAAAGTCCTTTTTTAAAACAGTTAGCTTACTGTAGGTGTTTTCCTGACATGGACTTTTCATGAACTTTTTCTTTGTAGAATAGAATAGTTCCAGTTGGAAGGTATCTGTGACAATTAACTAGTCCAACTGTGTTTCTGCATATATTGAGTTTCAAGTTTAATTAACTAAAGATAACCTGCTCTGATGGAAAGATTACAACTGGTCTTCTCTTTGGATTTCACTAGGAAATCTGTGCAGATTAAACCTCCTCTCTCCATCCTCGTGAAAAATAAGAAAAAAACCCCAACCAAACCCCTGTATTTCCCTCAGATGAATTTGAGTTAGAAGTTTTATACTCCTATAACCAAATTAAACATTTTCGCATGTTGTTGCAACATGTAGGTTGATGAGTGGATTAGGAAATACAATCAATGTACAAGGTATCTGTCATCCTGCCTTTAAATGGTGGGTGGAACAATAATGATCTCTTTTGCTATAGGAAGTTCAGATCTGAAATTTTAGAAGCATTAGAGACCATGGCACTGGTAAAATTAATTTTGGTTTTATCTTTTTTAATAATACCTGCATTGTGACTGGAGATTAATTTTCTTTCATTATTCATCAAATATGAACAACTTGGTTGTGGTTTTAAGGACCATGGTAATGCCCTACCAGTATGTTTCCTTATTTATCTCAAAAGATATTTCTCATAATGATTGGATGTTCAATGCCTGTAGTATCTGCAATTTCCTGAATGAGTTGTGGCTGCATTGTTAGGAACTCTCAGGGTCAAAACTAATCTTGTAAAAACTCTTAGCCCTTTTTGAATGTTCATTTATTTATATGGAAAACATTGCTACAGAAAAGTTGATAAGGAATCAATCTTAAAAGATAACAAAAAAAAAAA
>VZTL01050516.1:0-11378 GCA_013400535.1 Scopus umbretta | reverse complement strand
TTTTTTCTGAGAATGGACCAGTCTCTTTTCCCACAAAAGTCATTGGCAAATAAACATTGCTTTCAAAGAAAGACAGTCTGAACTGGATCAACTGGTCAATCTTTGTATTTGATTTCCATTTTGTGAGAAAAAAAATGTTTCTTTTCCAATATGAGTGTGCCTAAACAAAAAGATCCTCTATTGCTATTTCTTCAGTTCCTGAAAGTGAGGAACAAAAAAAGCAAAAAATTATGACAATTCTATCAAACAAATCTCTCATCCCATGACTGTGTGCATTTCACCTCAGTGCTGATTATATCACTAAACCAAATTCCTTGACCAACAGAGGAGTCAAAAATCACAGAGTAGTGCAAGACCAAGGCTCAGATCTACCTGCAGGGCTTCAAACCTAAACATCTCATAATCTTGGCTAGGCAAAGCCTAGCCACTGTTCAACACTGTTCTGAGAAGAAAGTGTTTCATTCGTTCTAATTGATATCTTTCCACTGTATAGAAAGAATTAAACACAGATGTGAGGAGAGATTAAAATTCCTCTAAAGTAAGTGACCTGAACATCAAGCTTATTGTTTTTCACTCATCCTGCACTTATCCTTATTGTTTTGGTCTTTAGCTCAAAAACTATTTAAGTGCCAAACCACTCTGTTTGATGCTGGGCAAGCCTGGGAACCCAGAGCTGCAGCAAAAATCAAGATTTGTAAGAGTGACTCTCCAGGGTGGTATTTCAGCATAATTTTGAATGGTGAAAGCTATTGGTCTGAGGCTTGTTTGAGTAAGGAAACAACAGTGAATGATCAAATATGTTACTATGTAAAAGAGAGACTTCTCTGGCAGTTTTATAAATCATTCTTTGATGTCCTCAGTTTTTTTTAACAAGTAGTTGACATGAAACATTTTATTCTGAAATTTGCTTTGTATTTATTTGTCTTTTTCTTAGTTTGGGAAGAAAAAAATTGTTTAGATCATGTCATATTATTTTTTTACATTATTCATATTTGCTTTTCATCCACTTCCAGATCCCCACATTATTTACGCAGCCCTACCTCATTCTCCACAAACTTAAATGTATGAGGTTTAACATATGCTTTGTGCTTATCAGAACTTTGCATAGAACTAAATTTCACTGACAGTCAAAGTAAAAATGTAAGTTATGCAAAGGTCCACTCTCGGTCAGCACAGAGATAAAAAAGAAAGGTATAAAAACCATCAAGAAATAATAATATTAACAATAACATTGAAAATCATTCTACAAGATAGTAATCTGGTTAAGAGGAAAAAGGAATTGTCTGTGACATTATGAGCTTTAAATTATTCATTTAGCTCAAATGTTAATGTTTCTCTTAAACATATGAAACTGTAGCTGTTGTGGAGGTACAGGTATATGGATATATAAACCAAATGTATGAGTCTTAGGCACTTTGGATAGCTCCAAAATCTGACTTGTTTTTGATATTCAAAACATGCCATCTTCACCTTTAAAATGATAACATCACTTGGAAACATGTGATTCTACAATAAGCTGCAAATGTTTGCTGTAGAGACATGAGTTATAAAATAGCTACTGCGAATAAGGCAGCCAACAACCTCCTTCCCAAATCCGTTTCAGGCATTAATGTTCAGTCAAAAGCAAACCTTTTAATACCTGGTTATGTGCCCAGCTTAGGAAGATATTTATGATTTATTTTTTGCCAAGTATGCATTTCTTTCTTCTCTGACATATTTCATATTTTCTGTAGCTGTGACTATAGAAATTCTCTACTGCGTTATTATTCATTTGTTTATACATCAGGCAATGACCATCCTAAGAAACCATTACTAGGTAGCCATGACGAGAAACACTGACCACTCAGTATCTGTAAACTTATGTAAAGCAGCGCACTGTGGAAACGCAGGCATGAACTTAGTATGGGCTAATACCAAGGTTTGCATTTTCTGAGAATACACGAAAATTTTACCTTTGCATTTATTTTGACCTCTCAGAAAGCTGCAGAGATCAACATTTACAATAATGGGGAAAAAATATTTACAGCACATCTTTGCTAGCTTTGTGATATGCATGTTTTGCCACTGGGAGACAAATGATACACTTACCACTTTCAGGTTGCTATTTTTATTTTATTCTCTCTTTTCATCTCTTTAGATTAGTGTCCTCTTTCTGCGTCTGCAATTGCAAGCTTAGGTTTGTTATTACAATTCAGAAATTCCCCAGGAAAATATAAAAAAAGACTTGGGGGGGTGGTATTTGTGTGTGTCCAAATAATGCTTTTTTCTTTTCTGCTCTGCAGTGAATAATGCAGAATACAGGTCAACTGTGAGAAAATGAGGCTGGTAATGCTCTCCTGGGTCACCATGGTCAGATATTGACAAAATGGGAACACATCTAATGTGGAAATTCAGTGTAGGTTATGTGGCAATATCAATTGTGTCAGCAGCGCACTAAACAGAAGAGATCGCTGCTCATTTGAGAGCTGTCACTGCTCCTTGCAGGGAGGCTCCTGCCCCGCACTCGCCTGTGCCGCAGGGTTGGGTTATTTCTCACTTCTGCTGCACTCTGTCGTTTCCTCAACCACTCACTGCTTTGAAGCACCCAAACACAACCCCATCCCTTCCCCAACACTTCATATTTGGTTTTTGGATTCCAAACTGGATCTGCACGGGTTAGGTGCATTTTGAACTCAAACCAGTACTTCAAATTTGAGCACTCCCAAAGCCAGCCTAGAGAAGAACTCAGTTCCTGACAAAAATATGAACTCTATCTCTAGGACCCAGATAATTTTTTGACTTTTTTTATTTTATTTTGGGGGTGGAGTATGGGTATGTATGTACTGTTATGTGACTACCTTCCAGCCTGCAAGATTCTTTCTTCTTCCAAACAGAGTAAAAAAGAAAAAATCACCCCCACCATCTGTGTCACAGATCTGAGCTAAATTGTTACCAAATTTACTGATGTGAAAATCTTATTTAAATTCTTTGTTTTGATCCTTCTGTTGTATGTAAGTGTGTGCAAATTTTCCTTCCAGATGATGAGGCAAGAGACTTAACTTTCAATCTGTCCCAAATGCATACACTCCTAAATGATTTGCCGGTACCTGTTCAAGCTTGATACATATCTGATGCTATTTATTTATTAGTGATTGTGAATATGATTAGTGGATAATGTTCTACTACACCCATATATGGTATAATACAATTATATTGCCTCTTCTACTGTACTTACTGACCTACTTTAATTTATAGAATAAATGGAATAAGATACATTCTTTTTATTGTCTGAACTTTGAAGACTTCTATTTATGTAGGAAGAAAATGTAAACTACTGAAGAAAAAAAAGCAAATACACATTCTTATTATTTTTATTTATATAAATGAGATAGAGTTAAGTGCCAAAAGTTTGTCTATTTTAGCAAATATTGTGATTTCAAGGAAGAATTAAAAATTATCTTATTTTTAAACAGTTTTGGGAAAGAAAAAGAGCCATATATTGAAGGAAATAGAAAATACAGGTTATCTGAATGTATTTTTTCTCTAAGAATGAATAACCTAAGGAATGATAACCTAACGTTAGTGTCTTTCTTGTGATATTTTAAATGATATGTATTGTGGGAAAAGAAGAAAAAAAAAGAAAGGTATATAAAATGGGAACAGGAACAACCTGAAAGTACTCTGGTTTTCCACAGTGTAGTTATATAAATGTTCAAGTGACCAACCTGGCAAGAACAGTTACACATGATGCCAGGGATCATGCTAAGTAATGGAGCCATACTTGAAATTAATAGTTCTGTGAAAAATATGGTCACAACAAACTCAGCATACCTTCGCTCTTGTAATATTTCGTGAGGAGCAGTCCCAGGTTGCTCTGGTATTTCTTGCAGAAGGCCATCTGATGGCTGTAAGTGTTATGTCTTGTGCCTATAAAGCAGGAGATTGTGGTGGAAAACCTAATAAAATACCAGCAGAGAAATGAAGCAAGTTGAAAGGCTCATCCTATCAATCAGACAGTGGAAAATTAGAAGGCAGGGAAATCCCACCAATTTAAAGATGTTATGAAATGTTCCTAAAGATGTTCTAAGTAAGGAAACCAACATCTGTAATGAAGGTGGACATTTACAAAATGCATACTTGTGTATAAAGGCAAAACTCAGTAATATGTCTCAGTCATTTTCCTGGTATTTTGGATCCTGGAGTACCAGGATCCCATGGGATGCATTCTTTCCTTGATCCCCAGTCTCAACTCTACTGTACATGTTTCGTAATACATATCCACTTTTTCTAGCAGGAAATTTTTGAGGGTTTTATCCATTTCCCTGACTTTCCAGATGGTCATATGTTCTGTAAGATCTGTATTTCCACATAGGCTGCCAGAGAAATCCTGGCTTTTCTTCCCCACACACGTGCAGATCAGCTCTACAGTAAGTGAGCATGATAGTCACACATCCAACCTACCCTGCATGCCCTGTGAATGTTCAGTAAAGATAATGATTTTTTTTCTACATTAGGCTTACTTTTTCATGCCAGATTAATTATAAAACACATTCCTTTAGGTTTAACATATTCTGGATGCAGCTGACCTTCTGTGAATGTTTACACAAAACGGCTTATGTAGGTGTGAAGTAAGTCCGAGGTATGTGACACATATCAGATGGACTGCTGTTCTGCAGGTAACCAGCTCAGCATGGACATAGAAGGTACAATATGTCATGGCGTATCTAAATCCACAAGAAACACCTTTTCACTTCTTTCAGAGAGATGGTTCTTCTTCAGTGGACCCATGGACTCCTGCTTTCACAGTATGCCATGAAGTTGGTATGAAGGTATAGTGAGGACAAGACTGATCAAAAAATTTAGAGAAAGCTTTTCTAATGTGTCCTTCTGAGAGGTACTGCAGTAATTTTTAACTTTCCTTAGCAGCCACCCACAGTCTGGAGCAAACCTTAGCTAAGAAGAAAAACCAGAAATTTTCCAATTAGGATCTGAACTGAGGAGGAAGAGCTGAATGGAGTGTGTTTCTGTGTGCGTGTGTGTGTGTGTGTGTGCACCCCTGGACTGTGGAGTAGTGGTGCAAAGGTCACTGCAGAAAGCAGGGAACAGAGCTGGAACTCATGAGGCAGTTACAACTATAATTCTATATAAAATGCAGTCTCATGGATTGCTTCTCTTACTCAAGCTTCCTTTAGTGTCACTTCTCAGTTGAGTAACTGCAGTATTCAGTGTCACAATATGGTGCTCAGACTGGGAATTTCAGAAAAGCCTAAAGGAATTAGAGGCCTTTGAACTAAGTTAGCTCCCTTAGGCTCTACAGCAAACCTCAGGCTTAATCTTTTGTTTTACTTCTTTCTTTAATCATGTCTATAATTTTTCCTCCTTGTTTGTGGGCATCAAAAGAATTCCCTCCCTCTAGTCCAGAAAACTGACAAAATTTAGTCACTGATGGAATAAAAATTGTTCTTAAACTCACCTCTTGGGAGCTCCTGCTCATTCAGAGCACCATATGCACTTAAGTGACAGCTGTCATCAACTGTCATTTGCATTAGAGAAATACTGGTATTACATGCAAACACTTGAATGTGAAAGCTTATCAGGTACTTAGCTTAGCATCCTTTTTTTGCTCTGCCAGAGCTGATGTGTACTGTTTATGTCTAACAACTATATTATTATGGTTATTGAGCAAAACAGCTGCAGAAATTAATGTTCACTTATTTCCCATTGGTTTTCTAGAGATCAGGTGATGCTAAATTTCAATGTCTGTAGTTTCAATCTTAGTGCAAAATGTAGTATAATTTTAAACTGGTAATTTTATTTTTTTATTTTAATTTTGCCTTTATAGAAAAACAGTTCAAAGATGGAACCTGATACAGCACACAATACTGTTCACTGTCAAAAAGTCACCTTATGCTGGTAAGTTTAATTAAATTTTCAAGGACAAGACTAAATATGTTAAAATGAGCATCTGGTTTTACAGGCATATGCTGCAGAAACCAGGAGACTGAAGGAGGGGTTCACAAATCATGCTGTGAAATATTTTTGTCTAAGTGTTTTATGTAGACACAGAGGCCCCTTATAGATTCCCCCAGTTTGCAGTCACCATCTGAACCAGTTCAGTTTGTGTCCTGGTGGCTTGAGGCAGTTCAGCTGGCATTTTTCTTTATAGTATGTCCAAAAAGGATTATCATGTGTTAACCTCCCATTGCATGCTTCCAGGCACCAGCAGACACTGTGGGACCCGCAAGATCTGCTCTCTTAATTTATCTGACCTTGCTGAACCCTCTGGCTTCCCTCTACTGGCATCCAATCCAGCACTGCCATATTAGCCTCTAGGTAACAGCCCAATTTTCATTAATAAAGTGTATTTCCTGAGTGGAGGAATTAAGAAAGACTGGTTTCCTGTAGCTTTGTGTCTTATGGCTGGATTCCTTGGTGCTAGAGGAAGAATAAGGTACAAGTGAACACTGTTTCTCTGGAGGCAGGATCTCCAAAGAAGATCTTAGTAGGATGGATTTTCTAGTGACCATTGATGGGTAAAAGCTTACTCTGCAGGGGGGGGACACACCACTAAAACATCCTTTTTCCTTTGGTTGACCTTTGTTTTTATGAAATCTGGAGGAATGATAGCTCTGCTTTTGTCATAAATTCACCAATGAGCAATGGGAAAATTGATAAATCGAGGTAAACACACACAGAGCAGCATCATTCATCATGGAAGCTTCATTTCAAAAAGAAAACACTGTAAAAAAAAAGTGATGAGAATGAAAATTTTGTTTGTGGGTGGGGAAAAGAGTTTCTTATTGACTCTTCCTGCCCCTCCATCTATCGCCCCCTCAACATCTCCTGCAATTACTTTGCAATTTTTAAAGGTCAGGCTAAATCTCACTATAATCGTTTTTAATTCGAGGTCTCAAAACAGTGTCTCCCAAAGTAAGAAATTGGAAGTGCAAATAGAACTGGAGTAATAAATGGAAAAGTTTGGCAACTGTGGTATAAAGCTTACTCATTCTATCCAACCAGATTTTCAGCAAGAAGTTGTAAGTCTTCAGTTTACAACTGAATTAAGTAGCAACTTGCTTAGATGGTCTTCAGAAAAAGGCAACTTGTAGAGCTAAGATGCTTGTTACGCTCTTCAGGTTGCAGCCATCATATTAAAACTCAAATATTTTAAGCAATATTTAGTTTTCCCCGTGCAGCAGGTCATAATCTCTGAGGAAATTCTGCTATAAGAAGAAACATACCACTACTCCCTTCCCCTTTCTCCCCTGTAAGTACTAGCTCTTTCACGAAATGGCCTCATGTATAAAGACAAGTGCAAGGCTGTCACTGTGTGATCCAAATACAGGATGGAGCCCTACTGCTGGTGATAGTGAAATTATCTCATAATTATTGGCTGAAATCCTGCCCTTATGGGCAATGGCAAAAATTCCCTGGCAGAGTGTGTGGGAAACAGGGTTTCCCCTCTTGTCATAGGCTGCACAGGGTGAATGTCTCAGTGTGAGGGTGTTTGTCATTAGCATTGCTGCATTTGTAATGCGCATGGTTCTAAGAAATTCCCCATGACCATATTTCACTTTAATGGATAAAATTAGCTCCCTGGTCAAAACTCAGTCTTCTCATTGGTGGTTGTATGATTTTCTGTGAGCATCAAAGCAGAAAAGCTTGGCAGGGATTTGTGTGAGGAAAAGGAAGGACAGAAAAAGGGAATCATCCATGGACTAGTTCCAGAGGTGTTCCGTGTGTAAACTTCCTTTTTTATTTTTTTTTTTTTTATTTACCTTTTTTTTTCCTTTAAATCTTTACTCCCATTTACCTCCATTAGGAACTGTCCTTATAGAAAAAGAAAGAAAAAAAAAATGCCTGCTGTATTTAAGAAGACTAGGAGAAAAAGACTGAAATGCTCAAGTGATTTTGAGACCTTTATCATAACACTGTCTGCCTTTGTGACCTTTAAGCCTTGAATGGTTCCATTTTCAGTCACGCATGTAACTTGCAACATTTTTATACTGCTGCCGTGTACACAGATCCTGCAGATAATTATTATAATCGCCTCACATTTGTGAATGATCTTTGGGGACTTGAACCCAGGTTTCTCACTCCTGCTCTATTACAGAGGAAGTAGAAGGAGCAACTCCCCTAGTTCACAATAACATTGGCAAGGAGTAGTTAACCTGAACCCTCAATTATGTGTAGAAAATCTGCACATCCTGCCCAATTAAGATTTCTTTTTCCCATGGAGCAGGTTCTAAATTTTTAAATAGTTTGATTGGAATTCTAAAAACAGCAAGAGAGAAGATTAATCGTGTTAATAATTAGAAAGCTGAATGCTAACATTTTTCCCCCATAGGAGCTGCCTCAATGTTATTACTCTCACAGCTAACAGCAGCTATAGTCTGTGTGTAAAGAACCCGATATACACATAAAGTGACCAGCACCTTGTTAAAAATTATTGAAAAATGAAGTTAATTTTAAAGTGAAGAGTTTAATTGTGTCTGCCTCTTGATTTACATTACAAAAAGGAAGGATGCAGGGGCAAGATAAATCAATTGGTCCCATGACTAACATGGTCAAGCTATCTCTTTGCTGTCCTTGTGGTATAAGGAAATATTGCTTCTAACTAAGCCACATCCTCTTGCAAGCCAATACAGGGAATTATGTGCAACACCTCTGGCAACTGAGGATGCATGAAATGCTGTTCAAATGCTCCTTTTGCGCTCTCTATGTTCTGGATAAGTCTGTCTATCGCTGCCAAGTGCAGGCAGAGCATGAGGCATAAACTCCTTTTGATGTCTTCCTCCAGTAAGGTGGTTCCCAAATAAGTTCATTTGTTAGGAACAATTTTCCTCTTCCCCATGGTCTTTAGCATATGTCTTTCAGAGGCCTTCTGCATAGCAATTGCCACCTAAAGATTTCTTTAAAAGTATAATTTTTAGATGTACAGTAAAGGAGATNTGCTGTTCTATTAAACTGCCTTTAATCCAAACCATGGATTTTACCTTTTTTTCCCCCCGATTCTCTCCCCCATCCCACCGGGCGGTGGAGGATGAGCAAACAGCTGTGTGGTGCTTGGTTGCTGACTTGGGTTAAACCACAACAGGGATCCTGTAACTTGTTACAACCTTAGCAGGGTAGTAAGAAAACAGAGTGCAGGAAGACTGTAAGAGTAGTTGTCAGATGGTGACTTCATGACTGTCTTATTCAGAGCAGATATTTCAACCAAGGTCTTCCTCTTCACTTGTGAGCATGCTGACTACTATGAAGAACTTATGCCTCTTTCTTTCTCTCCACCTTAAGTATTTAATTAATTATTCAAGGAAAGAACAATGCCAATAAAAATGACTGGCAGCAATAATATACCAATCCTCCTTTGCTGCTACCATATGCAATGAATGCATTCAGGGATCATTACTAAAGTGAAAATATAAAAAAAAAATTGTACCATGATGCAGAAGGGAGATTATAACGATTACACACTAACAATAACTTGGTTATTTCTTTTCATTTCTGTGCTTTACTTAATAACTTCAATAATGGAATTTAAATATACATCAGCAAGCATGTGTGTTTACATGTGTATATTCATTTTTTACTTTCCTGCTATTATTAAAATGTTCATTCAAAGCTATCTCTGGAAAAAGAATTATTTTTCTTACTAAAAAAGACTTTTAAAAAACAAAAAAAAATCTTCCAGATTTCTCATTTAAGAGCCATCATAGTTCACTATTCAGGTCCAATAGTACATTCTCTGTAAATACATGTATTTCTACCCTGAAAGCATAATTACGAAGTGCAGGACTCTGAACTGAGATTAATAGTTGCATTCCCCAATTTTTAACTATTTTGTACTAAAATAACTATAAATTTAAAAATCAAAAGTAAAAAAAAATAATTATTTTTTAATCTTTTTTCACAAAATTGTTAGTTTTTCCTATATTAATGGTGAAGATATTAATCACAAGAGATTTTTAATTGTTTTTTTCCCAGAAACTGGACTTTTCAAAAAAAAGAAAATATCGTTTCTTTTCAAAGCTTCCCGACTACTTACTAAACATTAAAACAATTCAAAATTGTGTAATATCATAACCATCATCAATATAATCTCTTTGCATCATCAGTGGAGTTTGAATTTTGAAACATTAGTATTGCAGCAAAATATTTATGGTGAACAGTAAGATACAGTAAAAGGAAAACCCAAAGAAATCTGACATACTACTCTCCTGTCTTGAGACGTTAGTCTTTCATGCACCCTAATGAAGGGAATTTTTTGAGGGAAATTTCTGTCTGAGATATATATTACTGATAAATCCGACGGAGGGAGCTTAAATGCTATTAAAGCCCTGCTTACCTGTGTCTCTTTTTCTAGTCTATGTATCTCTTCCAGAATGAAGATAATGAGTCATGCATTAAGTTTCAGAAAAACTTGCATACTGTGGTCAAGAAGTTTCCTATTTTTTGCAGCCTTCCTCATAGTTCAGAAATGGCTTCTATAGTTATACCTGAACATGAACACAGCCTTAGATTTTTCTTGCATATAAAGGTTCTTTAGGCAAACTTGTTCTTTGAGTAAAACCAGCAAAATGACTGACTTGATGGTGTTAATTATTTTTGAATTTAAACATAAAAGAATAGAAGCAAAAAGTCTGTTGCATGTTACAAATGTAGCTTACCTACAAGATCCTTCAGCAGTCTAAGAGGTGGTGTTGTGATGGGCAGAACTGAGAAGAGTTACGTGACCAATCAGATATGGCAATCAGGACAGCCAGCCTTACATCAGCATTTATTTCTTAAACTTATACAGAAGTTTTGAATACCTAGCAGTTGCCATACTGTATTTTTAAAATGTAACAAAAATTATAATTATGAATTACCATCATCAAATATAATTGCACATGATCATCTCTATCAAAGCACTGCAAGTTAATGTCTCATATTAGCAGTTAATCACATATTTTAAATGGGTCCATGATGCATTTTTATGAACTCTTTAATGTGCATTGGTGAAGAATGCAAATTGTGGTAAGGGAATGAACATAAGCAAAACCATTTTTTAGGTTTTTAGGACAAAGAGGTTGATGAAGCACTCTGCGAGTGGCTGGCAGAAGTCTCACAATCACTAGCCTTTGTTCTCATGGGGGACTTCAACCTACCGGATGTCTCCTGGAAATAGAACACAGCAGAGATGAAACAGTCTAGGAGGTTCCTGGAGTGGGTGGAAGACAACTTCCTGACACAGCTGGTGGGTGAGCCTACCAGGGGAGGTGCCTCACTTGACCTGCTCCTTACAAACAGAGAAGGGCTGGTGGGAGAAGTGGTGGTCGGAGGCTGTCTCGGGCTTAGAGACCATGATATGATAGAGTTTTTGATTCTCAGTGACAAGAGGGGAGTCAGCAAAACCTCTA
>VZTL01050513.1:0-16910 GCA_013400535.1 Scopus umbretta | reverse complement strand
TGTAGAATAGAATATAAATATCTTCCAAATTCTCCAAAAAATCAGTTTTAAGAGTCCTTCCTTCATGTCAGACTTCTATGTCTCGCCTCTGTCCCTTGTAACTGCAGTGGAGACGGCTGTGTTGGTGCTCCTTTCTTAGAAACCTGGGGCCACATTGCTGCCTCTGCATGATGGATTACAAGAAAGGAGCTAGCTGTTCCCTGCAGCACTGTTCTGTAGTTACAACAACATAACTCCACTGACTGTCAAAGAGCTACATCAGCTTTACACAGGCCTAGGATGGCAGAGAGGGAGAGATTCAAAGAATGGTTTATTTCATTTAAATTAAGCCATTTCTGTACTGAGGGACTGCTCCAGGGCAAAGTATCTACAAATGTTACTGAGTCTACCTTCACAAAGAGGCGCATAGCACGTGCAGGTTGGGAGCAGGAGGGAAGGGAAGCAGATTCTCAGATGCATGCACACAGACCTGAACCCAAGGGCTACGTTTTCTGTCACACGTTGCAGCCAGGAGCTGAAGGAGCACAGTGGCCTCCCAGATTTGTTCCCAGGGATTTAGAAATCAAGGTAAAATGTAGCAACCATGTTTCTTGGTCTAAGTGCAAAATGCTTTTTTATTGTTTTCCTTTAGCAAAATCAGCTTTTAATCCATTTTTACATTTCCATTCAGATATTGATCTACCATATTCTCAAGCCCTTGGAAAGGCTTCCATTGGCTTGGCTAAGGGTTGGATCATGCCTTTAACAATGCATCAGTGAGAAAAAATTTGGCGGAAAAAGAAAGCAGAGGCAGAGACAGGAAATCATTTCAAGTTTTATTGGGTTTTCCCTTGCAGCTTTGAATTAAAAAAAAAAAAATATTTTCAAAAGCATATAATTTTTCCTTTTTCAAAGCTAGGGTTCAGCACAGGCTCAGAGAAGGGAGCACTGGGGGATGGTAATGACAATACTGATGCCAGGGGTCCCATGCACATGGTGCTGCACTTCAAAATCTTTTTCCAGCCAACAGGAGACCAAAGGACACTCTTGTATTTCTTGTTTGGGTCACCCTTGGTAAAAACAGGATGTTGTGACTGGACAGTGATGCACAGAGTCACAGAATCATAGAATCATTTAGGTTGGAAAAGGCCCTTAAGGTCATCTAGTCCAACTATAAACACTGCCAAATCCACCACTAAACCATGTCCCTAAGCACCACATCTACGCATTTTTTAAATATTCCCAGGGATGATGACTCAACCACTTCCCTCAGCAGCCTGTTCCAATGCTTGACAACCCTTTCATTGTAGAAATTTTTCCTAATATCCAATCTAAACTTCCCCAGGTGCGACTTGAGGCCGTACATGTACATATGAATAACATAGTGAGAAATGAAAACTAGTAATGGTAGATCACTGGAAGATGCTATTCACCTCCCTGCACTATTCCTACACCACTCACCTGTTTAGTAGGGCATATTGTCCTTTGATGACAAGTTCAACAGAAGTTTGAGGAGGGCCTGTTTTATTTTCCCAGTGCAGGCAAAATATATGACTTCATGTATTCTTTATCCCAGATTTCAGAGCAATGGGATACTCCAGGGCAAGTTGGCTCCTTGATCTTCCCATCCTTTGGACAACAGTGTCACCTCTGGAGCAGTGTGGGTCAGCTGACTGGAGCACCTTGATTTAAACACAGCATGGACTTTTAGATGGATGTGAATACCACATGAAAGGCAGTCATATGGACCTCAGTCTCAGAGAAGCTATAGTTACTGTTTTACAATAATAATTGTATTTACAGGATGTACAGAAGGCTTGAGTGTCTGTGTGTCATTGACTGTTTACTGACCTGTTAAATATCTGTTTGCTAGGGTATGTAGCCATTGCGATCTTCACAAAATGGAAGTGCCCTGGTCCTAAAAGCTGAAAAATAATCACCTTTGTACTATTTATAGTACAAGGAATGACATAGTTTCTAAATCCACATAACCACCTAAGTAATATTCTTTAACTTGAGAATCCAATTAATTTTCCACTTTAATAGGTACACGCACTGAAAACTTGAGACATAGCAGCAGGCATTGCATTTGTAGCTAATTAAGGAAAACTGGATTGAGCCCAGATGTGGATTATGTAAAGTGATTACTGGTGTTCTTTAGAAGCTGATAATTTTGAAAGCATTTCCTTGTGTTTGTTCACTTTTTCCAGTAAACCAAGATAAAAAAGTTTCTGAAGGGAGGAAAAGAGGTTTCTACAAAGTAAAACTGTCAATGGCAATTATTTCCATCATTTCAAATTGACATGTATGGTAGTTAACGATTGGGCCACAGCCATTCTTTCAATCAAAACTTGCTGCTTAGTTGTAATCTAAAGTAAGCACTGCAAATAGTTTTCAAGCATGGAGTGACATTAAGTGTGGAACTTGACAAAATAATTCCCACTGGAAAAATCTGTGAGATAGTGATATTTCCTTTTTGTTGGGGAAGAACAGGCAACATGATAAGCACTAATTGTTAAAGGTGAGACTGTGCTATGTTTAATTCCACTGATCTGCTGAAGTGAATAAAGCTGTTTGTCAAGTAAGAAGCCAGTCAACCTGAGGAAAGAAGACAGAATCAGGCTTCCTACAAGCAAGAGAATGCCAGTGTTATGCCAGGATCTTTGATACAGCATCAAGAAATACAAAAGATATGTTGCACAAACAAGCAACAACATACTTTTAAATCTCCTTTTGAAAGAAAATTTATTTTAAGATTTTTTGATAGGTTATCAAATTGCCATCAGAATACTGGGGTGGAAACTGCCAAAAAATTTTAAACAATTTGGAAAGGTATTTATGCTGATTTTGTGGTGGGAAACTTGCCCATGTGCATGATTATACAAAGCTGAGAAGTGGTTTGGCAGTATCCATAGCAGCTTCTGCTTTCTCTCTTTTTCTCTCTTTTTTTTTTTTAAGGTCTACTGACCTTATTGTTAAATACTAGCGATTCAGCATAACTGAGCCTTAGAATTGAGTAAGAAACTTTCCAAACAGAAATATTGCCATTCTGCAATGCAATCATTACAAATTAATATGATTTTTAAAAACAATATGCCCCTCCTGGGTTTTTGTAATCACTTGTTGGATTACTCTTCTCTATTTGTTATAATTATGTTGACAAATATTGCAGCATAAGTATAAGATAAACTTTGGTGGTGAAACAGAACAGATGGAATTTTCCATTTCCACTCTGCCATGGTGAACAAAGTTGGACTCTATTACATTTTCCATTTCTGTTCCTAAAGACATTTAAGATGATTACTGTACTATGAACAAAAAGGGAGTTTTCACACTCTGCAAATTTCTCAGGCTACTGTCCGGGTAACAGAGCCAAAATGGGCATTTGCAGTTCTCATTCCCATCAGTCACTTCCACCACATAAAAGCCTCAGGGCACCCCTGCAGGACTTTGTATCTGGGCCCATGTGGTATCTGTGATCACTTGCAAAGGGACAGTATAACCAGATGTGCACCCAGTGGGTGCCCAACACAGAACCAGCCCCATGCACCAGAGCAGTGTGAAGATGAGCGAGATGTTGGAGTGGACCTCCATGATGTTAGATGTTCCTTCACAGCTTGTTGCAGTGAGGAGACCATTCCTTAAGCAGCCTCTGCCTGAAAGCGTTTGCAACTGAAGAAAGAGGTTAGAAGCAGATGCAGACAGACTGTGAGTATAGGTCAGCAATAACTTGCTGGCTGTCTCAACATCCCCAGCTCAACTGCTGTCTGATTCTTGGAGGCACCAGAGAAAAGGATGGTGTTAAAAGAAAACAAGGCTATTTTGGGGGTGTTTCCCATAAGTTCTTTTTGAATAAGGGAACAGCATCATGACAGGAACCACAAAGGCACTTGTTTGTCACTTAGAGAAGTGGTGAAAAACACCCATTTTCAGCTAGTCCTGGACAAGATAAATCTGTGGTTGGACTGGATCTTGGGAAAGCAGGTTGGTGGATGATGGTGTCTGCTTGCTTTAGTATTTTTATTAAGAGGAACAACAGCAGTCATGAATAATGAAAGCTGCCCACTGCGGACATTTGTTAAGATTCAGAGCAGAATTGTGCTGCGTTAGAAGACTTATTAGCGAAAAGGACTTCATCATGTCATCTAAAGCCAAAATATAGTCATCCAAAAAAAAAAAAAGAAAGGACGGGGAAAAAAAAAAGTAGTGACAGGGTAATAAATAATTATAACACACAGGACTGACCTATGCTTAATCAAAGTGAGTGCAGATGGAAGAACTGGAGCTGTAATGAGCTATATTTCATTTGTAAGCATAACTATTGCCCTCACCGTGCTGAACTCACAGAACTGCTCATACAAAATATCATTAGAGAAAACAGGGAAACTATACTCAATATTCATTAGTCTGATATGGAGCTCTTATCTTATACACAGACATATGCTGTTTTTCCATGTACTCAGAAACCATCTGCTCTGTTCTTTGCTTAAATTTTGGTCTCAGAAAAAAACAGCTTTTATTTTCTTAGTTAAATATTCCCAAACATAGCAATATATGTGGGACAATGTATTGGTATTGATGTGTATGAGATCAAGAAATAAACCTGTCTATAAAGGTAATATTTCATTCTAGTCATATTATTAAAACCTTGGTTATAAGTTTTCTAGCCTACTTTCACTGCTTGCAGTGACAGAAATTTTAAAAGCAATTAGCAGCAGAGGAAGTTAAAGATAAGGTTGATTTTAAAACCTTTCTCTTTCAATAATTTACAATCGTATTAGCTCAGCTAAAGATGTTTCTAGGAATACACAAGAAAAAATTCTGCTCTGATGCCTATCCTTGTAATACCAGTATTTAGCTCTTGATTTTTGCTTTGATAGCATCTCTAGAGACTGAGGTTGCAGCATTAGCAAGTGACTCTTTCCTATATGCAGCTCTTAAAAAAGTATGTACTTCTTGACACTAATTTCCTGTGTGCTATTGAGGACAGTGAAGCAAATATTCTTAACTGGAATTAGGTTTTTCAAAGATTTCTGTGTGCATGTCTTCATCATAGGTGCTAAGTATTTCTTCACAGCCTTTCATTTCCTTAGTCAGAGAGCTCTCTGTAAGTAAAACAAAGCTGTGTTTTCCCTGTGGCTGCAATGATATCCACATAAATTCTACAAAATGCAATGTAGTGGTGGATACAGTCCTGAAGTGTTTGGGGTCTCCTAACCTTTATTCTCAGGCTTGTGCTGGGAGTACAGGAAAAGGCATAGCAAGGTGCCCTCTGAGGAATGCGCTGGAGCTCTCCAGGATCTCCCGCACTGGATGTGAGCTGCATAACATTCACATGACTGTTCTTGACTACAGTCCTCCACATCAGGAGATCCACCAATGCTGTGCTTGTTTTCACAGCCCCAAAGCCCCAGTCAATGCCCTTGCCAACCTCCCCACCATCTGGGCACCACAGCCCTGCCAACCCATCCACCCATCCACAGCAAGTCCCCCTTGAAGCTTCAGTGGGATCGGGCCCCAATTCTTCTTCCCACACCTTGCCAAACTGCCAGTTTTGGATGGTTTCAACTCAAAACCAGGAATCTGACCTGATTTGCTTGAAAACGGGCCCAGTTTCATTCAAACCGTGTTACAAACTTCAACAAACGGAGTCTGGGTTTTGACTTTCTTGTGAAACTTGAAACCACACGTGTTCCACATGGTTTAGGTTTTTGTTGTGAATATCTTCCACAGCTCTATGGGAATAGCCTTTTCTTGTGGGCTTTTAGCATTTCCTATCCCAGCCAGAATCATAAAAAGCAAAGGCTGGAAAATATGAAAACTACAATTATGTGGAAAAAAGGAGGACTTAACTTTTTAAACCTCAGACAATGTTTGTGCACATTGAGAGCATGGAGTGAAGTTTTGAATTAATTCATGTTTTATTTTAACTGTTAGCCTTAATTAGGTGCACTCAAGAGAAATCACTTCCCTTCTAATATAAAATCATGGAGCTTGCGACACATGGAAATTATAAACACTTTGGAGTGACTTGAGAGATGGGTGTTGGCGTTGCAGCAGCAGAAGAGCAAATATTTACAGTACATTAGGCTTTGCTTCACTTCTAAATTATTATCTTCCCCTTTGGAATAATCTATTTTCCAAAGACAGATTGCTACTAATGCTAGTGCCCTCCTCATCCATTTTGTTGCAGGCAATTATTTTTCCTTCATTTCTATATTGAAATTTCTTGCTCTAACTCTCCACAGAGACAAATGAAAACAGAGGAAATCTTTAATTTGATGTCTCTTTTGTCCCTGAATCACGCTGTGGCCTTTGGCAAATTATTACACTCCTCTGATCATCCGTCTTCTTTTTTTCAAAATAAAGATACCAATACTTATCTTCCCAACAGAGGTGTTAATTAATTCATATGCATAAGAGGACTTTAAAAGAGAAAGTGATATATAATGTTAATTAGTGGTATCATAATTGCTTATTCCAAAAGCCCAAAGAAGCTGTTACTTTGCAGATTACTTAAATTAGTGCTAAAATATCCCCATCTTTGGTCTCACAGGGCTCAGTTATGGGAAGTTAAATACAACAAAAGCAACACTGTGACATAAAGGGTAAGAAATAATTACATATGCCGGTTTTATTCCCCTGATATAACTTCTGCAGTGCATGATGTGCTATTAGATTTTGCAGTAAAAGTACAGCAACCTGGCTTTGCGCTTACAATAGCTAAAACCATCTGCGTACGTGTAAAACCTTTGCTGGCAGGTTTCCATGTGCGGTTCATGCATTCCTTCGCCTGTGCAATTTGAAGCTGTCAAAAACTAATTAAATAATTATGTGGTTGTTACTGCAGCTGTGTGTATTCTTCATTACGTTATAAGGCTGCGGTTTGAGGCACTCTCCTGGTCTAGGTTTCAAAATATTAGTAATGGAAGGTGTGTTGTCGGTGCATGTTCAGCTGTTGCCAGAAAAAGCAGAGAGGGAAGGGAACTGTCTTTAATGTCAGTCTATCATTGCACTTTATACTGTATATTCCCTGTATGCAGCACAGAGGTGAAAATACGAATTGACTTCTCATAGCCTTCTCATGTGGGCAGAATTCAGCACGGGCTATGCTGAGTACAGGTCAGAGAAGAATCCCTGCAGTATCTCTGCAGTGGATGCGTATCTGAAGCATGTATGTGGCTTTGTAGTGCCTCTCAGCCTGGGGAGGTGACCTGGAGGGTGACAGCAGAAGGAGAAGAGTGAGGCTGTGGAGAAGACTACCTCTGCTCCTCCCTGGCTGAGAAGGGGACTGTGCTCAGTCCTGCTCTTGACTCACTCCCTACCCCAAGGAAATCACTCCCTGGGCACACCTGCCCTATCAGTAAATCATGGTTAACGCTGTATTACCTCCTCCAAGAGCACATCAGATGGGTTGATTAACAATAGTAATTCAACTTGATCACAGACTGAGGGTGCTACCCAGATACAGCATGGTATTACAGTATTCTGTCATTGGCAATGATGCCAAATTACCACATCACCACTCACTAGCTTTAGGTCATAGAATCATCATAGAATCATAGAATAGTTTGGATCAGAAGGGACCTTTAGAGGTCATCTAGGCCAACCCCCCTGCAGTAAGCAGGGACATCTTTAATTCGATCAGGTTGCTCAGACCCTTGTCCAACCTGGCCTTGAATGTTTCGAGGGATGGTACCTCCACTATCTCTCTGGGCAACCCGTTCCAGTGTTTTACCACCCTCACTGTAAAAAATTTCTTCCTTATATCCAATCTAAATCTACCCTCCTTTAGTTAAAACCATTACTCCTTGTCCTGTCAGAACAGGCCCTGATAAAAAGATTGTCCCCTCTTTCTTGTAGTTCTCCCTGGGGCCTTCTCTCCTCCAGGCTGAACAACCCCAACTCTCTCAGCCTGTCCTCATAGGAGAGGTGCTCCAGCCCTCGCATCATTTTTGTGGCCCTCTTCTGGACCCACTGCAACAGTTTCCTGTCCTTTTTGTGCTGAGGGATTTTCAGTTGAAGAGCAAGGAGCTGTCACTGCAGTAAAATAATCCCTAGTCAACCCCCCCACCTTCCAGGTGGAAATTACTCTTGTAAACAGAAAAACATAGCTATTATTTCCATTGACTAAAATAGTATATATGGGCACCAGGCGTCAGCCCTGTGGACATAATCCTGCCTCATGTCTCCTGACCACAGTGTAAGATAGAGAGAAGGGTAGAGCAATCCCAAAGGAAAAGGCATCTGAAATCTCTTTGCTGAGGAAGAAATTTCTCAAAACTACTTAATGAGGCCACTGAGGCAGCCTAAATCCAGGTAGTGCTGCTCTTGCTCTTTTGAGACCAAACCAGCCCACCAAAGATGTTTTTCACTGCCACAGAAGAGATGCCCTGGTTGCACATGCAATGTACACTTTAGAGACAGTACAGCTATTGGAGGAAAAGTGAATTACTGCAGCAGCAAAGCTGCATAATACAGAGTGCCTCCAATATATTATATTTATGGAGCAACTTTACTTTTAATAAAGTTTTCCTCCATGGAACTGTCTCATCACATTGGCAGTTGTCTGCTTGGCTAAATGTTCAAAAATAATAATAAAGGGAAAATTCCAGATGCTAATTTTCTTTAATATTTTTCTTGTATGCACCCACAGTATAATATATGAGTGCAGATGCCTTCCTCCTAATGTCTTCATATGATTTTTGACTATCAGTCTAGGTGCCACACAGACTTTCTCAGTGCACTAGGCAGCCATGACAAAGTTGTTTAAAATCACCTGTTATTTAAAGCAGCCTTTTTGACAAGAGCCTTTCTCAGACTTTCCCTCAGAAAGCTTATAGGTGAGTTACAGTAAAATTTCTGAAAACTAAAACTGAAAGAAAGTAAGCTACTTTCTGAAAACCCAAGTTGGAAGCTAACAATCCTTCGAGTTCATAGGGGCTACTAGAAAGCAATGTGTGTCTTTGGGTCCCTCTTGTGGTCTGGCAGCAATCAATTGCCATCATCAACACACCCTTGCATGATCCCAAACACACCAACACATGGAGAGACACACATGTTCCCAGAGACACAGCCAGATCCAGCACAGACAAAGGAAGGACAAAGATGCTGGTAATCTGTGTACGAGCTGGTCCAAGCCCATTTCTCATTATTACTACAGCTATTGAAATTGCAGGGAAATACTAGAGAGCGCCAAATAGCACTACTCCATTTTCGTGTTGAAACCTTCTTTATGCCGCAGTGTTACGTAACCATAATGAAACTACTGCAGATTACTGTCCAACGTGCATAAAGGATATCGGGACATGCCTGTGTTTCATAAAACTTCCAGAAATATATCAGTTGTATAGTCAAGATTTTGAATAGATGTATACTCAAGATTTCACATATTCAAAATTTGTATTTCATATATTTGTATATTCAAGATATTGAAGGCATGCTTTTTCTTAAGCATAGCCCTTGGGATTACTACAAAGCAAAGTTTGTTTGGGGCAATATAAATTTGGAGTTGGGGTGAACCTTTTTAATGATTGAAATATGATAAATAACCTTATACACTCTCTCTGAGCTCCAGCTTCTTTACAAGTTAACCTCAGGAACAACTTCAGACAAGTAGGCAATAGCTTGACATTGCAAATTTGGGGAAGACAAAAGGAAGATGAAGGACTGAGAAAATATCCTTAAAAATGTGTGGCCCTGGCCAGAGCAACAAGCTCCTTTTGGTACCTGTCTCCATCTGTCCTTNGGGGTTAAACCACAACACCATCTAAGTACCAAGAGGTGACACGAGAAAGGCATGTGCCATTGGGTCCTATGAGCAAGGTGTTTCAGAGGAGCCTAAACAGTGTTGTGTCCTCCCTCCAGCGGCTCCCACTACTACTGCAGATCCTCAGCAAGCATGAAAGGGTCAAAGAGATATGAAGCAACAGCTGAGCAAAGAGACCAGTGCAACATCTGAAGCCATAAACAGCAGCAAGGTGTGAGTTTGGAAGAGTGTGTGCTAATGAGAGAGGCTCAGCCCAGACAAAAAGGCTGCTTGATGCAGCCCTGCCTTCACCATCACCCAGCTGCTTGCACCGGCTGCCACCATGCTCACCTTTGCTAACTAAAGGAGAGCGTGACAACTTCATGTCCTTCCTACTGCCTGTCATCACAGGCCTTAGAGATCAAGCGATCACCACTCCCAGACATAACTGTGCAGCTTTGACCATGTTCCTCAAAAAATTCTCCTGAAATGCCACCCATCCCTCCTTCCCCCTCCAACAGCTTCCTGAAACTGCCAGAGACTCTTCTGAGCCTGTTTCTCCTACCTTAAATTAATCTTTCCCAACTTTCTTCCCCAAGCTGCATCTTCCTCCCCAGCACCAGCTCTACCACAATGACAAAACTACTTTTCTGTCCCCAAAGAGCTATCTTGCTTTCACCCATAGGGAAGAAAAATTCAATTTTGCCTATGCTACAGAGAAGCCTTAAACCACTCTGAGTTTATTTATAATGTTGGCTCGCTGTTACTTGTCACAAAGGAACTGTTGAAGACAGAACTGCTTTGCTCCAGACCAAGGGCGAACGTACTGGTGTACATATATATATCTCAAACAAACTGGCAGTGTTGTGTGTAACAACTTGCATCCCCGATTTTGGCAACCAAACTGCCTACACACTTTCTTGGAAAATATAAATAACAATATATATCAATATGTCCAGGCAAAACCTCATTGTTTCTTTCCAGATAAGCCTCTAATCCACATATCTAATGACCAAACATCAGAAAGGCAATCTTAAAGCTTTTTGCTTAAGAGTGTCCACTGTCCTAGTTTCCCCGTTTCAGAAATATTTCTGTCTTCCTACATTCTTCATATACTCAAGGGGCTTTTTAAACTTCCCTAAATACAAATAATTTGATGCATGTGAAAAGGTAATACAACATATTTCTAGCACTGGATGTTCTGTGAGGTATATTTTGATAGGAGTACCAAAACCAGAGGAGAATTTGTTTGTCTTTTATGTGTAATTTTTGTCCTGCTTCCTTTAGGAGGAAGGCAGGCACAGAGAGAATGTGTTGTCACTGCTTGGAAAACCACTCCATAACAATGCTAATAATTCCCTGAATGCCAGCACTGTGTAGTTAGGGCTGACTGGAGCTAAACCCACATTTCCTCATGTCAGCTGCCTTCTTAAGAACACATAGACTTGCAAGGGAAAACTAGTCGAAAAAAGTGACCTTATTCAGTAATTCTCTTTATTCCTTTTTGTTACCTCCAAACAGAGCTGCTGTCTGATTTTCCTCAACTGTGTCATCTTTTCCAGTCTGAAATCTTTTCTGGGGAGATTCTGGAGACTTTGGATATTTACATTAGATTTTCAGGCATCTGACAGCCTCTACAGAGAGCCAGTGCTTGTTCCCAGTAGACACCTGAAAACCCTCTGCATGCCCCTCAGGCACAAACAGGGCATCTGGCCTCCAACATCCTTGCAGTGGAAAGCCCATTCTTCCCTATCCATCCATCTTCCCATTCATCCAGAGCAGCCAAACAGGAGCTGCAGCTGCAGGGGCCCAGAGGACATGCTGCCCTGCCTCAGGAGCCAGTGCCACAGGACAAAGTGCAGGATGAAGAGCAGGTCCTCATGTGAGTCCATGGGGAACACTTCCAACACAGCTCTGTTCACCTACACTTGTGTTGTGCTGCTGCATGACACAGAAAGTACCATCCAGAGCTGAATAATTTCCTGGGTCTTGTCCTGCTGTGTAACTGTAGATTGTGAGCACTCCAAAAGTGGTTTTTGAAGGAAGAACATGGGGAAACTCCCCAAAAAATGAACAATAAAAGAAAGCCCTATTCCTCTTCATCTGTCTGTTGCTTCTCACTTGTAACAACCCATAGTACAAAAGCACAGCCATAACAAGAGTTTACTTTGAAACGTGAGCAAACATTTTCAGTTTAAATACCTAAAGATAACACATGTGTCTTACAGAGCCAGCCTGATTTTTAGAGATACTAAGCACCACCACTGAATGCAGGAGGAACTGAACTGGAGAAAGATCAGTACTTCTGACTACACGTAGTGCACAACTTTGAATTTTACAGCCCAATTATAGGCAATCATCTTGAGAAAATCTTGGTGCAAGAGGATCTTTGGTCCATACTGTTTACTGAATTGTATACTTTTCTATTTTTGAAGTCAATAGAAATACATCAGTTCAAATAAACTGAGTATCAGACCCCTCATATTTACATATGCACACATATATGTACATCTACCTGCATGTATGTAGGCTGTATTTAATGAAAGTATTTAATTTCATTCTTTTTACAAAGTAATGCTTCTTATAAACTGTAAATTAGGGAAGTAAATACTATCTATATAGTTTTTACAACAAGAAATTCTCACAATGAGCAACTTGTCATGTTCTGTACCTCTAATTTATTATAACTTTCAAAAAATCCGTTAACCTGGGAACTAAAAAACACATGGGGATTGTAAAACTATCCACTATAATAAAAGACTTACAACACTTTTAGCTAGCTGAGGAACTGGGAATTAGGTTGATGGCAGGGAATATTGCTTAATATTTTCCGTAACATCAGCAACCTTGTCAAAATCCCCTGGCTGCTCTGAGAGTAGGAGACATCAGTTTTATGGGGTGAGCACATATCCTGGAATGTCTGCCATGAGGCGGCATCACAACCAGGCTTCATTACATCTTCACACATTAAACCTGGTTTACATTTCATAGTGCCATGGAAAAATCACACCTTCTGCTTATGCCTGCAAAAGCCTTGTTGTAGACACAGTCCTACAGATTAGAAAGTCTCCTTACTAGTATCATTTAGTTCATGCAGGGCATGACTGCAGACTGTACCAACACTTGAACGGTTTTGCCATTTACATTGCGCCACATGTTTGCCATGTAAGCTTCTGCTAGGAGAATTTGCCTGCATGGCAGTCTCCCGTTTTCTAGCTTTTGGGTTGCGATCAGTGGCATAAGGTCTAGTTGGAGGCCAGTTCCTAGTGGTGTGCCCCAAGGGCTGATACTTGGGCCACCACTATTCAACATTGTCATGAATGACTGATACAGAGTGCACCCTCACGAAGTCTGTAGAGAGTGCAAAACTGGGAGGAGAAGCTGATACACCAGAAGGTCCTGGACAGGCTGAAGAAATTGGCACAGAGGAACCTCATGAAGTTCAAAAAATGGAAGTGCAAAGCCCTGCCCCTGGGAGGTACAACCCCAGAGATGAGTACATGCATCTCCATCCTTCAGATACTCAAAACCCAGCTGGACATAGACCGAGGTAACTTGCTCCAGGTGACACTGCTTGAGAGAAGTGGATAGACGAGGTGATCTCAAGAGGTTCCTTCCAATGTCAGCCATTCTGTGATTCTGTGACAATGGTTGACAAATTGACAAACTTTTGGGAACTGGAATGAAGTTCATAGGTCCATGTCCCTGGAGAGACATCTCTTCTAACTCCATGTAAGCCAGCAGAAGATGTTACCCTTTCCATTTATTAAATTTTTTCCTCAGGCCCTTTATTTATGAAGTTATCAACTTTACAACAGGTATAGGCATGTTGTCTGTCTGAGGCAGCTGAATCCATTCTCAAGAAAAATCAGATATGGTGGTCATCTAGAGGTTTTTAAGACAATGATGATAGTTAGCTAAACATACTTCACTTTCCTCTCTTTTAAAGCCTCTGTGCTTCAGGGCAAAGAAAGTATTCAGGTGAAAATATGTTAGAATAAGAGAGTCTTTCACAGAGTGGGAACCCACTCTAAAGTATTCTCTTAGATGCTATTGACACAGAGAATGAGTACTTGGGTGTGGCATAGGGAGGCTCAGGCATGCTGTTTTTATCTGTTGAGCCTGGAGGATGACAGAAGTCTCATCCTGGGAGGGCAGGCAAAGCACAATTTGTATGGAAACTGTGGCAGAAGACTCTACTTGCCAGACCAGGCTTCAGCTTGTGCTTGCCATTTCACCCCACCCCGCCCCGTTTTCCTTACCCAGACTAGCTAAATTTTTTATCACGTTTTATTATCACACCTTTATTTCGCTGCACAAGCATGTCTTTAAAGCCTGTTTTCATGGGCAGTTTAAGCTGTAGTTTTTCAGCAATTCTTTTGAATCTGCTGCCATCTAGTGAGCAGAAATCAAGATGAAATTTATGGCTTTTGTGGCCAGCAGTGTTTTTTTAGCTTCTAAGACATACAGAATTTTGTGCTGCTCTCCCCCCATGTCAAGGCACAGCTTATGGTAGTGTTTGCATGCATTTCCCTGGTAGGCTCCCAGAAGTAAAGATGTAACTGGTAAAAGGCACCCTCTGCCTTATACCTATGCTTTCTTTGGCTAACTCTAAATCACTTCATTTTTAACACCTGGAGATTTTAATTAGATTTCTCTCCACTAAAAAAATCCATATTTGAATATATCAATCAAAAGGTTTTGAACATCCAGGATTTTGACTGGGTGTATTGGTTTTGGCTGGGAGAGTTAAATTTCTTCACGGTTGCTGGTATGGGGCTATGTTTTGGATTTGTGCTGAAAACAGTGTTGATAACACAGGGATGTTTCAGCTATTGTTGAGCAGTGCTTGCACAGAGTCAAGGCCTTTTCTGCCTCTCACTGCACCCCACCAGCGAGTGGGCTGGGGGTGCACAAGGCGGCAGGAGGGGACACAGCTGGGACAGCTGACCCCAACTGACCACAGGGATATCCCATGCCATATGACATCATGCTCAGCAATAAAACTAGAGGGAAGGTTAGTGGGGGGGCTGCTGCTTGGCGACTGGCTGGGCATAAGTCGGTTGGTGGTGAGCAACTGTTTTCATTTGCATCACTTGTCTTTTCTTGGGTTTTATTTTTCCCCCTCTTTGTTTTTTCCTCTTTTCCTTACATCATCATCATTATTGTTGTTGTTGTTGTTATTTCTTCTTAATTATTAAACTGTTTTTATCTCAACCCAGTTTTCTCAGTTTTATCCTTCTGATTCTCTCCCCTAGGGGGAGTGAGCAAGCAGCTGCGTGGAGCTTAGTTGCTGGTGGTGGTTAAATCACGACAGTCCTTTTTGGTGCCCAACATGGGATATGAAGAGTTTGAGATAATTAACAGATTTGACCAGAGCATATTAGAATGGATTTATATCTGTTAACAGTTGCAGGTCACGATATTGATTCATCTGTTCTCAATATTAGTTTATCTGATTTGTGCCATGATTTTTTTTTGCTGTACTTGTTGAAGACTTATGTTGGCTTTCGGGATTTGCTGTGCTCTGTAGTGCTTAGTGATGTTTTGCCTGGGAGATTTATTATTAAAACACTGGTCATGAGCTTAATCTGGTATTTGGGCTCTGTACTGAAGCCATTACTGTACTCCAGATACCATCTCATGGAGACAATTAACAATCATACTTCTGAGAGGTTTTTTGTGGAGGAAATACAGAACCTTCACCACCTTCTCCTCTGACGTTTTCTCCCTCGTTACAATAACTTTTCAGTATCTTGAACATCCACACTTCTATTGGTATATCTTAGGAATATTGTTTCTAAGGTTAACAACCTATTTAGGAATATGACCCAGGCCCAATGGCAGTGTGGTCATGGGTGGCAAGGCATGTGGGAGAATATTGGCTGGTATCTAGAAAACTTCTTACCTCCAATGGTATAGAACTTCGCTCCTGAACAAGGGCAGGATCCTGATGAAGTGATATAATGTTTGAAAAAAAACTGCCCTGGCTATTTTAAAGAGGCACAACTTATCACACTGTGCTGGGGCCTGGCCAGCACCTACCAAACCCTGCTTGATATTATGCAGCACCCTCAAAGAGGGGAGAGGATCTCTGGATCTGAAAACATACCAACAGACACTATGGCTAAACCAGACACTACATCAGTCGCCCCTGTAATTAAAAAGAAACAATGGAAGCAGAAGTCAACTCGTTTAGTAAGGGATGAAGAAGCTTCTCCTAAAAGGGAGCAGGAGGAAGAGTGAGAGGAGGCAGCCTGTTCTGCAACAGAGCAGTCAAGAGAACAGGAGGAGGAAGAGACTGAGATCATAAATGAGATGGAAACCACCCAATCCCTATCCCTAAGTGAGCTGCAAGATATGTGAAAAGATTTTAGCTGTCAACAAGCCAAGCAAATTCTCAGCTGGTTACTCCAATGCTGGGATATTGGAGCCAATAGTCAGGAAGCAGAGGGTAAAGAACACTGGCAGCTGGGATCCCTTGACAAGGATAAGGCCATTGACAAAGGGACTGGAAAAAGGGCAGGAGTCCTCAGTCTTTGGCAGTGACTCCTGTCAAGTGTGAAGGACCAGTATTCCAAGGAAGAACTTGCAAATTTCCAAAGTAATCAGACTGCCCTTGAGGGAGGTACTTAGTACTTGAGGGAATTAGCCATGGTGGAGGCAAACCATAACAACATGGATGACAACCAGCTACCCAAAGACCCAGATGAAATTCAATGCACATGGTCCATGTGGTGAAAGTTTATATAAAGTGCCCCGATGTCATATGCCGACACCCTGGTGATAATGAGCTGGACAGACGCAGAGGCACCAGCTATGGATGGGTTGGCCAGACAACTCCAAGAATACACAGATAATCTGTCTTCCTCCCTCTGGGTCTGTGTCTCAGCTGTGAAGGAACTGACGCAAAAATTGTCTGAGCAATCCAAGAAGGATAGGTCTTTCTCATGCACACCAACCAATATCTCAGCTATTAAAAGTCAGCCTTTTTCTGCTCAAGGGAGAGGGTACCGGTGGCACACACCATGTGCAACACTGTGGTTCCTCCTGTGTGACCAGGGGAGGACATGAGGAAGTGGGATAGTGAACCTACCTGAAGAATCAGGTAGGTTACTCAGGTAAAGGAATTGCAAGGAAAAACAAGAGCAAAAAGCCATCCATCCAGGAAAACTACTGCTCC